>VZTU01001316.1:29791-195516 GCA_013400835.1 Zapornia atra
CCCCCCCACACATACACACACACTTTTTAATGATGATGAGGAGCAAGCTCCTGTCTAACAATAAACCAGAGTGGATAAGCCTGGTCTGCCTCTGCTCCAAGTAATCCCTGCCTGAAATAGGCAGAAAGCAGAGCATGGAGCAAAGACATCTCCTCCTAGGAAAAATTTTCCTCTCCCAGTGACCTTCTGAGCACCCAAAGATGTTTGCTGACCACCAAGCATCACCCCTGGGGTGTTAACAGGCATCAGGAGCCCGAGATCTCTGCACTGACACTAACCACACACAGACACCAAGGTTAGAAAGATGGTGAGTCCTTTGCCCTGGTCCCCAGCTCTAAGGTCACGCCAGAACCACACAGAGATGCTCAGAAGAGACTTGGTGGCTTCGCTATTAATTTGCCCTGGGTTTCAAAGTTCCCCAGCGTTCAGGTGCCTCTCATCCAGCTTCAGAAGTACAACTGAAACCAGAGGACTAATAAGAAAACTCAAATTAGTCTGAGACAGCTCAGATTCCTGCAGACTGGGGATAATTGCTACTGGTTGATGGGCTGAACTTTCCTGCTTTGAACTCACCTTCCAGTTGCTTATTCATCTCCCCTAAAGTGTGTCTCCTGCTGATGACAGGGCGCATTTTGGAGAGGGAAGGACCAGGTTCTGAACTGCCAGCACCTCCCTCAGCTTAGGAACTGCATCTCTGTGATATCCTGGACCAGGATGGAGCAGCTGGCGTGACAAGGGAGTAAACAGAATCCTGCATCAATCAGTGCTGTTTAAAAAGCTGATTACATTTCAGCCCTAATTGAGAGCAGGGCCCCGATGTTTGGAAGGCTTTTCTATTTTCTTTTAGGTCTGTATGTAAGGGCTTTGCACCTTGTTAAGTGGGGGTCTCCTGGCAGTTGAATTTGCCCTCTGTTTGAGATGAAACTTCCCAAATTTCCCGGGGTGTGAGACAGGGAGGTGTTAATGAGAGAAAGGCAAAGGAATGAATTACAGCCAGCACTGCTCTACAGGCTGCTCCTGGGCTGGGGAAGGAATGAAATGTTCACGGGGAAGTGGCTGAACTGGTTTCTTTCTCTGAAAAAGGCCCTAAGAAGAGCTGGAAATGTTTTTGTAGAGGAAATGTCAACAATACAGGACTCTCCCCCTCGTCTCCTTCAGCAGAGACCCAAAGCAAAGCCACAGAGAGGCTTGGAAGCCATAATTCAAAGCAGGCTCTTTAAAGCTCAATTCAGAACCGCACTCCTATCAAGAAAACTTAATTATCTGTATTTTAACATCTTATCTCCAACATGATTTCTCCAAACAAACAGCAGTCTGGAAACAGGCAGTAGATAATCCACCCAATCTCTACTATCTCAGTCGGGAAAGTCAGCGCCTGGGGCAGGGGAAGGAGATCTGGGGGGAGCCAGGAGCGCCCAATTCCCGAAGGGGCATGCAGGATGCTTGCCTTGGCATGGGGCATCATCTCCTGTGGACCCCCTGGGCTGGCAGGGCTGGAGGGGCTGCTGGGTCTGGCCATCATGGATGAGGGCTGCTTGTACCAGCAGAGCATCATGACCCTGCACAAGATGCTCCACAAGCTTAGCAAGAGCCACAGTCTCCAGGGTAGTGCAAGAAAAGAGGCTCTACAGTGCTTGGCATCAAACCCACCAGCACAGGACGCTACTGCAACCAGCCAGCTGAGCACAGCCATGGGCTAAGATGCTCCTCTGTGTGCTATGAATATGAAATCCATAAGGGAGAAATCATGTGTGAGTCAGCAACCCAGGAAATGTGGAGGTTTGGGGAAAAAATCCCCACTATTTGTCAGCATTTCTTTGGAGGTGCTTCTTCTGGATTTCATGTTTCCCAACCAAGAGCTGGGCAACTAATTCCCATTCCCTCTCAGCAAGCATAAAGGCTGGATCCTGGGTCTAGCATCTCTAGTCCTTCAGTAAAGATGGGCTCTCAGACACTCCCGTAAGGTGACCAGGTTCACAGAAAGGTGCCCAGGAGAACTTCGATACCTTTCCCCAGTTCAAGCTGTTCCCCACACAGTATTTTTCTCATGCTACATCCCAAACACAAACACCTTCCTGCAGTCACACCAGAAGTGCTGACCTAACTCTGGTTCCAAGGTCTGGTCCTGCTACATCAGTGGCAAAACTCCTTGTGATGATGACATTACTAATGACTAACTCTGATAATAATTAAATATCAAGGAGAACTTTTCATCCAAAATGATACTGTCAGCACTAGCTAACGTTCTGCAGAGAGACAGTACAAAGTGTGTGGATGTTCATCTGTGTGGAACTTGCCAGAGGGACCCAGAATGGGATTGTCCTGTAGAGCTTGGACAGAAGATACAGCCCCTGGTACTACCCAGGAGCCAGATCTTTATGGAGTAAACATTCTTTTTAAAGACCAAACTTCAGGGGTTAATGTTACATCTAATCCTGTTGGAGCAGGTCTAGAGGAGCAAGTCTGATCATCATGAAGATGATCAGAGGGCTGGAGCACAGGCTGGGAGAGTTGTCTTGGCAAAGGCTCAGGGTAGACCTTACAGCACCTTCTGGTCCATAAAGGGGCTCCAGAAAAGCTGGAGAGGGACTGGTGACAAGGGCAGGGAGGGACAGGACAAGGGGAACGGCCCTTAACTGACGAGGGGAGGTTTAGATGGGATATCAGGAAGAAATTCTTCCCTGTGTGGGTGGGGAGGCCCTGGCACAGGGTGCCCAGAGCAGCTGGGGCTGCCCCTGGATCCCTGGCAGGGTTCAAGGCCAGGTTGGATGGGGGTTTGGCACCCTGGTCTAGTGAAGGGTGTCTCTGCCCATGGCAGGGATGGCACTGGGGGGCTCTGAGGTCCCTTCCCACCCAAACCTGCCTGGGGTTCTGTGATTCCATGAACAGGGCTGAATTGCTCGTGGTCCTGTTCCCAAAACCTTTCAACTGAGAGTGAACAAGTTCCACCACAGGTAGAAGTGGCCCCTTGCTCTGAGCTCACTCAGCAAGATCCTCATCTAGATCCTCACCCAAAATCCTACAGGCTGATCTACCACAAAACCTTCAGAAGGAATTTCCATGAATACAGGTCATCCTGTAAATATTTCTATGTATTTACTTGTTTTCTAGGTGGAAAATGCGAGTTGAGACACGGGAAATGACATTTTTGACCCCATCCTCAACACTATACTGGAACAGAACTGGAATTTGGATCCACAATCTATTTATTTATTTATTTGGATGGGACAGAGAGTGAGGAAATTCCTCTGAGACTTTCCCAAACCAACACACTTCCTAAAAATAGCTGCACAGGTTGTTTTGTTGGCCTGAGGTGCACGGCATTTAATGGTGGTATAGGGAAGGATGCATTTTTATGAGGGAACCTTTTGATCTTTTGAAAGATCATTTCTCAAGAGCCACCACTCCCTGTCCCACTTTAAAGGTTGGGTTTCTTGTTTGTTTGTTTGTGCAATCTCTGTCATTGTGTCCACCAAGCATGATAATGAATGCTTTACTGGAAAGGTGTGATGGCTTTCTGTGCAGGTTGTCTTGATGCAGATATGGGAGGATCTCTCCTGAGAAGAGCTCACAATAATTTTGGAGAGTCATGAGATAGGAAGGGAACATCTGACTGGCTCTGCATCTCAGCAGGCTGCTTTAACCAACAAACAGTGTAATGCTGAAACTCTAGAGCTCAGAACTACCCTGACACCTAGCAGCTCTCTTCCATAGAATCACAGAATCACAGACTGGGCTGGGTTGGAAGGGACCCCAAGGATCACAGAGCTCCAACCCCCTGCCACAGACAAGGCCACCAACCTCCAGGCCTGGAGCTACACAAGGTTGCCCAGGGCCAACTTGATTTGTAGGGAGCCCAACCTCAATTCCAGTTGAGGCTGAAGCTGTCACCTTGTCACCTAGCAGAAGTTCTCAGGAGCCTGTCCAGGAAGCTCTGGGCTGTCTCTCTGCTGGTGGCAAATCCCTGTAGCATCACCTCAAGGGTTGATGAGACACACACAAAGAGTCTCCTCAAAGTTGACTGTTAAACCTGAACATGCAGCTTTCTTCAGGGCAGGGGAAGCACATGGTCATCACAGAACATCCCTTGGGAGCAAGGCCTGGCTCTGTAACGCTCTGATTTATTTGGGGTTTTGTTTGCTGTGACCCACCTGAAGAATGATACTGGAACCTGCAAAGTGGGAGAAATACAAGAGCCACAGCCTCTTGTTTTGGTTTCTATGACAGCTCAGAGAGGGTGTGTGGGTGAGGCCCCAGCCAAGACACCACCTGCTGTACACAGGCATTTCACAAGGTTTTGAGTCTGGTCACCTCGGGCTCCCTCCACAGTGAGTGGAGAGCCATATGCATCTCCAGTGGGCAATGCCTAATTCCTTAATTACTCCTTAAGATCTTAATGAACCCCTGTAGGTGCTCACCTGCGTTCCTCCACTACAGGAGCCGAGAGCAACTGTCTTTCTACTTCAGACATGGCATGCAATGAAATGCCTCAGGAAGTGTGGGGTGAACCCACAGAAGTGCAGAACTGGGCAATGACTTGGGTTTATTGCCCAAGTTTGGGCTCTTTCCCTGCACCAAACAGTCTTCCCTCTGTTGAACTTCCTCTGGCAGTTGTCTCAGCAGAAGAGTAGCACCGAAGGATGCTCGGAGCAGTGGGTAGAACATGTTCCTTCACACCACCTCCCAGATTCACCTGGAATTTGTCCCTCTGATACAGTGCTGCTGTTCCAAAATAGCAGGTTGAATCCTTCCACCACAGACATGGGCTCTGAACTTCACCTTTTGCTAGTTTTATCCTCCAAAAAGGCCTTTGGGCTTCCTCCTCCATTCTGTGGAGCTCAGTGAGGAGTGGATGAGATCCAGCTGAACGATGAGCTCTCCTGAACTGAGATAGAAACGCTTCCCAGTCCAGTGGCTCCCAAGGATGGCCAGATTGGAGCTTTCTGGTAGCAAAGGGCTCAGCTCTGCTGATGGTCCCAGACGTTCCCTGTCCACATGAACCTTTTGGTGGGACTATCATGCCACGTGCATTGCTGTGCTTTGCTCTACCTGTGGGATGGCAGGTCGCCACGGTCAGAAGTTCCTCCTCACTGAACTGTTCATCACATCTCCAAGGAAAACACCCTTTTTATGTGCTAAACTCAGTGTCTCATTCCAAATGGAACAAATTAAAGTGTATGAAAGTTTGAAAATACCTTAAATGCTAGGATAAGCAAAACTATAAAAAGCTTTAAGGCCACAAATCAGGGACAATACTGGAACAGGATCCTTTAAGGGAGCCTGAAGGATTGTTGGGGTGATTCCTTCAGGTTGCTACTCTCCAGCATTAACTCACAACCTGGGAACAAGCACGAGCAGCTTCTGGATTCCTGCTGTTATCTAGAAGGTTGGGTTTGGATTTTGCTGGGGGCATTTTTCTTTCTCCAAACTCAATATTCCCAGAATGTATTTTAAAATAGTCCCTGCTGCAAAAATATTCTTCAGGACTTCAAAATATAAAGTTCATGACATTGAATTCAGGTTGTTTGCTCCTTCACCACTTCCCCAAAGAGCTTTCTCCTTGTGTGTTTGCTCAGAGCTGTTGCCAGAAGGACCTTCACAGTGTCCCACTAAAACTGCAGCCTTCTCAACTGCAAGCTGGAGTTTACAGGGTAATTTATGTCAGGGTGGAAAGCTGTTTTCCCATGCAGAGAGGGACAAAAGAACATCTCTACAAAATATTGAGTGTATTTGTGTGTGTGTGAGTGAGAGGGGCATGGAACTGCCCCCTAAACATTGCTGCTGGTACTCACAGCGCAGGGATCTGAGCCACAGGAACTCATCTCTTTGATGAACCCAGGTTATTTCAACCCTCAATAAAGCAAAACCACTTCTGCTTTGCCTCATTTGCAGACAGTTTGTTGATTTTCGATTCGTTCATGCTACCTTCTACTCATTCTGCTGCACTATTCCCCACAAAATAGCCCCAATTTGTCACGAGCATCATGAAAACTGCATAAAAGCTGCCCCAGTACCACTCAACAGTACTTGTAGGAAACCTCTGAGTCACAGAATCATAGAATCCCAGACTGGTCTGGGTTGGAAGGGACCCCAAGGATCATACAGCTCCAACCCCCCTGCCACAGGCAGGTCCTATAGCTTTGTGTTCACTCAGTGTTGCAGACTGTGAGTAACTCTCTAAACTCAACCCCTCTGTACCAGAGAGGACATTCACTGACCATTTCCTTTTTAAAACATTGGTCTGTACAAAACAGAAACGATGTGTGAACTGAGTCACGAGCTGATGAGTGAAAATCTAAGATTGACCCACTAAGAAAATACTGAGAGTGCCCATCCTTTCCCTCTGCACAACCCACACAGGCACCACACACAGCATCACAGCATCACAGAGCATTAGGAGTTGGAAGGGACCTTGAAAGCTCATCTAGTCCAACCCCCTGCCACAGCAGGATCACTCTGACTAAATCCCACAGGAACATATACAGGCAGGTTTGAATGTCTCCAGAGAAGGAGACTCCCCAGCCTCTCTGGGCAGCCTGTCCCAGGGCTCCATCAGCCTCGTGGTGAAAAGATGCCTCTTTACATGAGGAGGAACATCCTTCCCATGCTCGGCTGCAGTGAACATCACTGTGCTGTAATCACATCAGCTTCTCCAGAGTCCTTCTCTGCCTTCCAGGCTGAAGAAGAGAAGGCTCTGGGTGGACCTTATAGCAGCCTTCCAGTCCCTGGAAGGTGTCTATAAGAAAGCTGTGGAAGAACTGTTCCCAAGGGCATGGAGTGATAGGATGAGGGTTGATGGTTTGAAACTAGAAAAAGGGAGATTTAGGCTGGGGCTCCTTTAAAAAGAGGTGATGAATCAGGGAATGAATTTTGCCTGATAATTAATGAGATGGAGAAATATTCAGCCAGTCTTGCAAGTGAGAGGTGGAACAAGGACTGCACTGGGAATACATGTTAGAAGGAGGGAGAGGCACCGAACGCTGATGTCCTCAAACGCTTTCGTTAGTGATCATCTGATGATTGGTGCTGGGAACATAAAACTAGAACAATTGGGGAAGTGAAAAAGAAAAAAAAAAAAACCCAAAACAAAAACCCAAACAAAACAAAGCAAAACAAACCCAAAAAACCCAAAGGGAAAATCAGAAGTAGGAATTTTAAACAGGAAAAGCATGGCGTCAGGACGGGCGGAAGATAACAGAGTGCTCTGCTGAACACACAAACAAACAAAACATAACAGAGACAAACTGGCAAAACATTCCTCTGGCTGACTGAACCACTGCTCTGCTACAGTCACAGGTCTCCAACCAACGCTGTCATTTTGTCACTGCTCCAGCATCCTTCCCTGCAGATAAATTGGAGTGGAAGGGATCTCTGCCTGTTCCAGGGCTTGGTAACAAAAGAGCAATGAGAGAGAAATGTCAAGAGCAAAATGAGTAATAGTTCCCCTCTCGTTAAATGAGGATAATACCTCTGACCTCTCTGTGAAGTACTTTAAAAACTCATTAGTAAAAAGTTCTAGATAAGGGCTAGGGCACATTGCTGTTCCTGCTGACTTGCAGAGAGGTTTTCCCTTTAAAATCACGTCTGAAATGTGATGTGGAGAAAGGAGATGACTGATTCCTGCCCAGGCTCCGTGCTACAGGAAGGCAAAATGCTGCAGCTCCCAAGCCCAGCACTGCTCCCTCCCCTCCCAACCCTGCTGCATGGGCCAGAAAAGCCAAATCCCATGAAGGGGAATCCACAGCCACATCCTTGCTTCTCTCATTGTCTATGCCAAGCTGCCCTACCAGCAGCTTCTGAGACAGCACAGGCTGGAAGTGGCGAGCCATGCCATGGTGGCCACCACAGTTACATCACAGCAAGCGTGGGGCTAATCATCCCAACAGCTTTTCCTGCCCTGAAGTGCTCCTCCTCCCCCATCCTGGTGCACAATGAATTATCCCAGCATGTCAGAGCAGACCTCCCAGCTCTTCACCCAGCATGGAATGGCAGTGGAGCTCACAACCTTCTGGGGAGTGGGGAGAACTCAAGGAAAGACCTAATGGCCATGACTGCTCACGTAGCTAAAGTTCAGTTTACTTTAAAAGACTGAAATCATCTAGAGACCTCAGCAAATAGCCCTGAAGAGATATGAATTGCAACCTTCAGGTCCACAAGCCCTACTGACAGCCATCAAGCAGAGATGAGGACAGAGTCCATGATCTCCTGGGGACACTGAAGTTTATTCCACTCACCCTAATTTTTTGTAACACTATTTCCCAAATAGCACTGTGCTCTCAGGAGATGAAGAGAGGAGGGCTGTTTATACCACATGTGATAACTAAACAGAGCTGGAGAGTTATCTTATCTTCCCATCAGGATTCAGACAGGGAGGGTTCCTTTGTAAAGCCCAAACGAGCCCCCTGGAAGTTTTCCCAAACATTGTTTTACACATTATTTTATCCACGGAAGTTAAAGGTCTCTCTTCAAAGAATGGGAAATGTATCACTTTTTTCTCTTCAGATCTCCATGAGAAATCATCCCAAGAGGAGAAATCAGTGGAAACCTGAGGTCCCTCTCTTGTATGTGAAGGGCTTGGGGAGTTGCCATCCATTGCTCACACTGATGGCAATTATATAAAGCCAAAGCCTGACATTTCACCTCTCAAACACAAGAACACTGTTACCTGCCGTGTGCCTGGAGAGATCCCATTCCAGCAAAGTGGGCTGCCACCTCATGCACCAGGACTGGGAGTGGTGGTCAGCTTGTTCTTGGTGTGGCAAAGGCTTGGCCGATGGTCTGCTCAGACACATCTGGTCCCCAGCCCTCAGACAGCTGCCACATTCTCCATTCAACACAGAATCACAGATTCTAAATCCCACAGGAACGCATCCAGGCAGGTTTGAATGTCTCCAGAGAAGGAGACTCCCCAACCTCTCTGGGCAGCCTGTCCCAGGGCTCTGGCACCCTCACAGTGACAAAGCTCCTCCTGACATTCCCATGGAACTTCCTCTGCTCCAGCTGCACCCGCTGCCCCTTGTCCTGTCGCTGCCAGCACTGAGCAGAGCCTGGCTCTGGCCTCCTGACAATCACCCTTTCCATATTTATGAACGTTAATGAGATCACCCCTCAAACTCCTCTTCTCCAAGCTAAAGAGACCCAGTAAGGACCCAATCCATGGTGTCTCCAATGAGAACCACAGAAATCTGCAAGTAAGAGAGCCAAGTCTGGGGTTATACAGCAGTTTTTACTGCTGATACTTTTACCAATGTCACCATTTTGCCTTCCCTGCAAGACTGGTGCTCATGCTGATTTGAGAAAAAATTAGGAATATATGGGAAAAACCATAAGGGGGAAATGAACCCAGGCTTTAAGAAGGTGCTGGTTGATTATTAGGGATAAATAGTCCTTGCCCCAAATGCAGCACTTTGAAATGCCAGATCATCAAGGCCTTTCAGTATGCCGTTATTTCCTTATCTCCATGTTGTAGGTAGGGCAAGAGGGGCCTGGAGAGATGCCATCCACTGCCCAACACCATCCCCTGCTCAAATGCCATCCCCTGCCCAACACCATCCCCTGCCCCACATCATCCACTGCCCAATGCCATCCCCTGCTCAACGCCATCCCCTGCCCAATGTCATCTGCTGCCAACACCATCTGCTGCCCAATGCCATCCCCTGCCCAACGCAGTTCCCTGCCCAACACCATCCCTTGCCCAATGCCATCCCCTGCCCAATGCCATTCCCTGCCCAGCCAGACACCACCTCCAAAAGCTGCCTGAGAATGAGGAACCAGTGTTTTTGGGAGAACCCAATCTCTCTCCAACTGAAACATTACCAGTGAATATGATGGGCAAAACTGGTATTTTTGGCCTGTGTATGACAGCTCCTAATGGCTCCTCCTTCTCTTTTTTTTTTTAATAAGAGAAGGACAACAATAACAAAAATTACCACTGCCACCAACTTCTCAGGTGTTTTGAGGGGACAGATCTCCAGATTGACAATAATTTACTTGCATGCATCCCACTGATTTCCCAGACTCCTGTCCTTACTGCCATCAAGTACCTTAGAGACCTCAAGTCTTTCCTTGCTGTCTCTCAGAAGGACTGAGAAACGTGGGAAAAAAATAAAAAAGAATAACTATAATGACCAAGAAACAGGAAAAGCCATTATATACAGTAATAAAAAGACTGCTTCCCCCCCTGGTCAAAAACACGATCGTATTATCTTAGCAACCAGCCCAGCAAAGCAGATTTTACCACAGGAATTGGATAACCATTCCTAAAGAAAGGGGAAGGGGGAAGCATTTATTCCTTTCTATATTTTATGACGTGAGAGCTGATATGATTTGCTGAAGTTGTGGCTGCACATGTACAGCCAGAGTGGCTTCACAGTCATTGTTTTTTGCATTCACTGCCTATACGCCGCAGGGTGAGGTGGTTTCCTACTGCTGGTGTTTGAAGGGTCTGAAACCATAATAGTCTCTCTGTAATATTCCCAAATGTTGACAAGTTTGGTGCCTGTTTTTTCAAGTAAAACCTTTGTGATCTCCTTCAGAGTTGTCTAGGGTGCATTAAATTAGTCAGTTGTTCTTGCACTTCTACACAGTACTTGCTGCCTGGCTTAAGAAAAAGCCCTTGAGAAGAAATATATATACATTAAAAAAAAATAAAGCAGCCCACAGAAAAGTCTTTCTTGCTATATAAAGAGCACACTCAGATCCAATACCTTTGGAAATGCTCTGCAGTGCTCACATTCCATAACCTTGCACAGAGAGAAGGGTTAAATGAGATTTACAACCGTTTGGAGCAATTATGAGGCACTGCAATTTAATGGTAATTCCAGCAAAAGCATCTCTGAACAAGACAGACATGTTGGGAGAGCCACTCACAGGAAGCTCTTCAGGCAAAACATTACATACGCTGTTAATTAGGGTCATTGACTCCTCTGCAGAATGATCCTTATCAAGGATGGGGAGGCAGAGTCAGCACCCTGCCACCCTGCTCTGGGAGAGAGGATGGTGTGGGACAGCTCGAAGAGGGAGATCCAGCTGGGTTGGGCCGTGCTGGATGGAGAACCAAGTCCTGTTTGAGCTGGTAGAACATTTTTTTCCTGCTTTTTATTGCTAATGGACGGCAGGCACTGAGATCTTTGACCAAAACAGGTTTTGCTTGAACTGTGAAAGCTGTTTGTTTGCTTTCTGCTCTACCTGGGCAGTAAAAACAGCTTTGCTTTCTACCTGTCAAACTAGCAGGCTGCTGAAATGCTCGAGTGACAAACGCGGCAGGAGGAGGTTCCAGTCTGAACAAGAACCCATTTTCATTGCGTTTTCACCCTTTTTATTTCCCTGCAAGACTTCTAGTCATGTAGGGTTTCATAAAACACCACTGCCTGGCTTAAATTTGGGGCCCACGGTACCTGCCTGTTCTCTTCTCAAGCAAGTCTAAACCCTAATTGCTGGGACTGGCCCACTGAATGCTGAGCATCTGAATAATGAATTACTTATCTTTGCTGTTGAGGCAGAAACGTATTAGGCATTACTAGCTCCAGCCTCAGATTCCTTGACTGGGTTCCAGCTGTAAACATTCAACAGGAAGAGGTTAATTTTTTGATTCAGTTAATATAAATACTGAAAGGTTCCTTACTTCACTGTCCCACATCACTGCAACATACATTCTGTAATTAGAAGCATATTTTTGTGATTTCAAGGTATATTTTGCCAAACCAACAAAAAAGCATCAAACTCCAACGTTTATGCCAAAAATACCCACTGTATAATTTATGCCAAATCAACAAAAAGTCTTCTTTTGTCCTTCCCAAACCACACTAAAGAACAGCCTGTTAAGAAGTCCAAATGTTAAAGTTCAGGGGAAAAAAAAAAAAGCCCTTTATTATACAGTGGATGAGATAGGGAGAAATAACAAACCCAACCGATCCAGCACTGCCATTTATGTGAGATGGAAGTTTGCATCTTCATCTCTGCCAGGAATGGGATCTCTCTTTAACTCTGTTTATTCCCCCTCCACCTCATGCACACTTCTCCCTCCTTTTATTTTATTATTTTATTATTTTTTTGTAGAATTTTCCCTAAGCTCACTTAGCATCTGGAATGTGTAGGCAGCGATCCATGTGTTTGCAGTAAACTTTGAAAGCAGAGCCGATGAAGACCACATGGGCAGGTATCCTGGAAAGCTAACCTGGCTTTTAGGGATTGCTCAGGAAGGAACGTAACATGGACCAAAAGCTTTGAGACACAGCTAAATTCTGAACAACAACATGAAAATAACCCCCCCAAAAACCAAACCAAAAAAGAAAGGAAAAGAAAGGAAGGAGAGTGTTTTGGTGGTAATTAAGCCTTTCCTTTCCCCGACTTGAAGAAAAATGTTAATTAGAAGTTGGAGCATTTGGTTTTAATTCAGTCTGATGCACAAATGGTTTGTTTCCACACAGCATATTTTCATAGTCTACGGAACAGCCTGGAACTAGGAAGCCATTACAGGCAGTGATTACAGCTCCTACACGCGCTTATGATCCTTTTGGAACTAGTGGCAGAATGGATTCACTTACATTCCTCCCCGCACATTAGGGTGGATCCATGTGCAATTAGTTAAGACAGGCTTGGTACAGACAATTAACAACCTTTTTTTTTCCTAAAGAGAGGAATTCAGTAGTCTTTACATATTCAGCAGAGAGATTAGGGAAGGGCGTTTTGCCAGGGCACACGGCTCTGAGTAGAATTTACTTTACAACATCTGCTAAGTCTTTAACTAACTGCACCACGACTGAGGAGTGTTTGGATGAACCTTAGACAATAATGTTCAATCTGGCACCAGCAGAGACCCAATGATTCATTGCCATAGAAACCACTAATGCAAAGGTTCCCTCAAATAATAATTCCTTATTTATAGATGTAGCACGGATGGTCCGAGGCTCCTTTAGACCAGCCAAGAGCTGAAGAGCCTTTTCCTTTCTGAATGCAAACCTGCTGTTTGCACGCTCAGCTTTCTGATGCACACTAATTGCCGCAAGTCACTCCAGAGGCATTGAACCTCAAGGGCTGGGCTTTCAGCAGACAAAGCCCTCAGTGATCCCACCAGCTCTGCGGCAAAGGGGAGAGCCCAAGCAAGGTGTTTGCCTGGCAAAGGGGCTGAAGGCTCTGAACGAGGGGGGCTCCAGAGGTCCTGTGGGATGTAGCTCTTACTGGAGAATGCAGAGATTGTGGTGGTTGAAGAATTTTTTAGGCAGAGTCACTTGGGCCATGAGGAAGCATGAGGGAAAGCTCTGCCTGTGATTGCATCTGGCAGGGGTTTTTGCATCTAAAGTATGAATAGATAGATAGGAACTGTGCCAGCAAGAACAACAAATCCCGTGCATCAGCTGACATTTTGGGGCCAAGTCAAAAATCAGAGGGACTTTGTGAGTGGTGGGGTTTTTATCCAAACCCCAAAGGGTCTCCAACCCAACAAAGGGTCTCCAACCATCTCTGCAGAAGAGGTTTATTTCCACGGGTAGCTTTGCACTTGAAACCTCTCAGGATGGAGCTCAGTGAGCAACAGCATCACGAGAGCCCTGGTGGCTTCCAAGGTACAACCATCTAGGGGCTGCACACCTACCAACTCTCTGAGCTTGGCTGCCATGACAAGGTGGGTAAACTGGCTGCATCCTGAAGTCTGGCAGCGTATGGCATAAAAAAGCAAGACATCTTGTGTAGGTTCAGAGCCCCACAGGAGCCAGGACAGCTCTCTTACACAGAGACAAGGGGTGGGAGATGCGCTCAGACGCACAGTGAAACAGCCAAGGAGGCGGCATCTGGGGAGAGGAGGTTTATCATCTTTCCAGCCATTTTTGCAAAAATTTCTGATTCATTTCCTGGCTGTTACTGTCAGAGAGAGGGTACAGAACTAGCTGGGCCACATCCCAGATCCCGTCTGCACTCCTAAATACTTAGCTTATCTCTTTGTGTCATGGAGATGTGCTTACATAGCTTGAGGGGCTAAAAATATTGCCAAAAGCATTCAAAAGAGAGGCATGGTTTTATTTTTTTTAACTGCACTGACAAATGGAAATGACTGGATTGATGAGCGTCAGGGTAGGGCCCAGGTTGTTACAGCAGATGGGGATGCAGCCCCATTCCTGCCTGACATGGGTCCTTCTTGCCAAGGTGCCTTTCACCTGCTTGCTGAAGACCTGGCAGAGAGATAGTGGTAGGAGAAACCACCAGAGAAAGCTTCTTCTGGCCACCATTTATCAGAACTGGATTCCTTTAGGCCTGGCAGGCACTGGACCTGCTTGCAAGCATGGCTTGGGTCAGCAAATGTGATTAAAAAGCCAGAGTAAGAATTTGGGGGCATGTTTATGTGGCTGCAAGCTCTTTGCACAGCTGAGTGAGTCCATGCCCATGGCATGTCCATGGGCTGCAAGGGCAACCGAGCAGCTACGCACATCCCATCAGCCCCTGGGATGGATGCCGGGAGCCCATCAGTCCTGGGGACAGATGCTGGGAGCCCATCCGTCCCCGGGACTGGTTGGCTGTGTGTGAGCGCTGAGCAGCTCGTTGAAAGCACAGACCCCCCTACCCCTGAGCCAGCCTCCCTCCGTGGGATCTTATTGTCAGTGATTTCAGTAGCAGGCTGGAAGGGTCAGGCACATCGCCCTTGGCAGAGGAGGTGAGGAAAGCCGCCAGTGCGAGACCTCTGAGGGAGCTCAACGGTGCAGAGAGGGGAGCCAGGGACATGCACAGGGGCTACCTAACACACATCTGCGAATGGCACAGAGCGAGGGAACCAGATGAGATCCCTGAGCTGTTCACCAAAGCCAGCACATCAAGGCAAAGCAAGGGGCTGCAGCTGTCCCTACCACAAAACCCACCACGGACCTAAGAGCCCGTTCAGAGCTGAAACACGAATTCTGCTGAACTACACCAGGAATGACCTTTCGCTTTACCTCTCGTACTATTTAGACTGGCTGAGCTTCCCTGGCCTAGCAGCAATCACACAGTCTCCATCTGCCCACTCCAAATGAGAGTTATAGCGTGTGCTGCTGATGCAGTCTCTTGGGTTTGTTTTTTTTCTTGCAGTCTTGACTTCATCCCAGCAAGGGCTCCTGTCTCTAACTAGCCGCTGTCAAAACAACTCCAGCGGGGAGATAAGGGAGAGAAGACTTTGAAGAGGCTCCTTCCTGCAAGCTGCTCGCTATCTCCCCAAGACATTTGTCAGCATCCCCTAGGAAGGGCAGCAGACGCAGGGAAGCCAGGAACCATTCCCCCTCTTAAGCCTCCAGTCACATCACAACACAGTATTTAAAATGGCTCGTGAATCCCAGATAAAAAGCAAGCGATTAGAGTCTAGAAGAAACCTCTGTTTTCCATCACCAGATGTGGCCGTTTCCCATCAGGAGAGACATTCATTCATGGAAGGACAAATATTTCTGTCCATTTTTCCCAGCTTTCTTGCTTCTCTGCTCTTCACGGCCACCTTTCTCCTGATTTAAATTAGGCTGTGGCTTTGGAGCATACCCAAATCCACCCCCAAGAGAAAAGAAGATTAGAAAAGGGATGTGATTCATTTGGTAGTTTCCCCTTTCTTATGTCTGGCTTTGAGCAAAGCATCCTCAGAGAAAAGCTGGCAATCGCCTGGTTCTTCACAAGAGGACATGATGCAGGATCTGTGCTGCTTTCCAGTGCAGTGACTTGCCTGCCTCAGTGGCATGGCCAAGGCTTCCCTCCTTCCCCACAGTCTGGCAGGGATCTGAGCTAATGGAGCTCTGCCTGATAAGCGAATCATGCCCAAACTGAGCCGGTTTCTGCCATCAGGGAGGAATTCTCCCTTTGGCTGGGTGAGGTGGGTCATTTCCATGCCTCTTGGCTGTTTGCAGGAGGCTTGTTGATTGCTCTGAGCTTGTAGTACGGCTGGTGAGCAGCAGTGCTGCCCACGGAGCTCACCCCATGCTGTTGCGCTTCTCCAGCTGGCTGAGGGCTTGGGCTTGGGTTTTCATAAAACACCAAGCCACATATTTTGAGTACTGATTTTACATGGACAAGGACATTTGGGACTACTTCCATCCCACTCTTCTAGGTAGCTGATGAACAGCATGGGCCCACAAAGCATGCTGAACACAGTGCTCTTAATTCACCCCTCATTGTCTGGTTATTTGATGGGCTTGAGATGCACAGCTTCCTTTCATACTCACTCTGAGCTGGGGGGGAACAACAGTGCTGTCAGGTTTTGTTCCCTTGGGAAGCTCACATCTTCTCCAAGGACTCTGTGCTCAGAAGATCCCCTTGGACCATGGAACTTTCCCTGTGGCTAGCAGCAACTGCTGCTCCCCAGTACGGCCATGGGAAACCCAACACCCAGCACCATCCTTGAGCTCCCTTGCTCATCCTGGCACTGAGCAAGGCCCAGACACACTTTCTCATTCAGAGGCTTACTCAGCAGAGCTGTGCAGCCTTTGAGGACGGCTGGCTGGAAACTCAGCAGCTATCCCAGGATGGATTATGGTATGATGTGGCCGCCACCAACGGCAGCAGAGTCAGTGAACGGGAGACGCCAGGCACAGGGAACAGGATGGAGGGGTCACAGCACCTGAGCCCCATCCCACAGCGACAGCAAGTCCTGCAACTAAGGACTCTCTACTAAGTCCTGCTCTAAGGGAGCCACTGAGCCGAAAGCCGGCTGCGCCGTTACTGTTTTCTTATTTTAAAAATGGGCAAAGAAAACACAGGAGTAGGGGCTGTTAAAAAAATACTGAAGTCTGCAAAGAGGGGAAAAAAAAAGCCTATGGTGCTCAGCGACTTTCTTTTGCTGCAGCCCATTGTTAAGCGGAGGCCTGCTGTCCCTTTCCCATGCCAGCGAGAGATTTGCCTGGTGCCGGCCAGTTCTTTATCCCACTGTGCAATTAATACAGCTTCCCTCAGATAAACATGAGCTTGTTTAACTATGTCTCTTGATAGGTCCCAGTAAGGCCTGATAACATGGATGGTCGGATGTTGTCAGGACGAAGGAGTCAGACATGCTGGCAACAACCTTTTCCCTTTCAAAGCACACATGTTTAGAAAAGAAAGGGCTGCGGCTGTTCCACCACTGAAATCTCACAGTAGCATCAAATGAGAGGCAGAGGCACGGGCTGGGAGCTGCCAGGAGCCAGACTGGTCCCAGCATGGGCAGCACTGCCAGCCTGGAGTTTGGAGATCGCACTTCAGGCCATCCCCAAACTATGGGATGTGTTAAAAGCAGGAATTAAAACGCTTTTGCTATGATTTCTACTTCTGCTAACAGCAGCAGCAGAATAAAAAATCAAAATAATAGAGTTATTTTTTATTTCTCTTCTGGTTTTGAGCCCCCCAGCATGTGTCTCTGTCAGCTTTCTGAAGATCTCCACTCATCACAAGTTCTAGTTTCTTAATTTAGTAACTTTTTATCTTTATCTTCAAGTTCCTTTGATTTGATTGTGCAAGAATCTCAGCACTCATTAAAAATAAACTAATTATCTTTGGCAAGATTTGGGACTGGGACAGTGACAGTGACAGAGCTGTGGTAAAACCACGTGGAAACAATCCTTCTACGTGTGGGGACTGCACCTACATTCCTGGGTACCTGGCTTTTGGGATGCCCCTTCCTTCCCCAAGAGACCGATTTGGGGATGGCAAAGGTACTCCCCCCCTCCCCATGCTTGTCCCACTACAAAAGAGTGGCATGGAGGGACCTTGTCAGGGCTTTCAATGGAAACTTGCTGGAAGCTGAACGGGGATTTGAGGGCACCTCATTGATACTGCTTTGGAGTCCCTCCACACACCCGCTTCAGGGGTTCTGCACTCCTCCTGTCATCCCTGGGTTATCTCCCTTGCTCTGAGAGCCTGCCCCAAACCCTCCTATCTTCCAGCTCCTCCTCTCCCCTGCTGAAGACATTCCTTCCTCTCCCATCTCTCTCTTGGAAACTCCCCTAGTCTTTCCATCTTTCCTTCCTTCCTGCTTGGCTGCGGACACCGCTCCCCTTCCCCAAAGTATTGGTCCTTTATCTGTGGGGAAGGATATGGGGGGAGCACAGCTCTCTTCCTCTCCACCCGTCCTGTCCTGGATAGCTTCCCTCGCTTGCCTACCGACCTCCCACCTCTCCCAGTCCCACCAGGATGTGCTTTGAAGAGGGCAGCACCCATGCTGCATCTCCCTGTCTGCCCCGGGGTGCTCGCTTGGGAGATGGCACCCACGGGTCACTGATGGGACACGGTGACCCCCCCAGGTGTGGTCACCTTCCTGGCCTGGAGGAGAAAAACTCATCATGGCTCAAGTGAGGTCTTCAGCATAACATGAGCTGCAGGCATCCATCGAACAACAGCACAGCACAAAAGACTCCTGAAGTACCACAGACCCCAATTAGAGGAGTAGAGCTTGCTTCAAAGCTAGCCTCAGGCAAAACCAAGCAGGGTTATTAAAATAATCAACCCTCAAGTAGCAAAGTGCAGGGCAGCACCATCAGATAAAAGGCAAGTCCAGTTCCTAGGCATGTGTGCCAAGCCAAAGGAAGCCTGAGAGCCACCCCGCAAAGTCCCCCTGTGAAAAGATCAGCCATGGTACCAGGATTTATCCTGCCATGGGTTTCTTTCTGTTGTGGTCACACATATATTGCTGGCAGCTCTCCTCTCAGCAGGCAGTTTTGTTCTGTGTTATTTCAACATCTATTTCATACACAGATCCAACAGGTTCTCGTTTGCAGTTTGTGAATAATGTGGTAGGCAACAAACGTAATGAAATTCAGGACTTTCTGAACCAAACAACAAGTGAGCTTGGTGGGATGGTACTTCATGATGGAGAAAACAATGTCAGTGTGGCACTGCTTTACAGCCAGCAAGAGATGACCACCTGGAATCTGGCTCAAGGTGATTGCTGTCCATTTATTTAAAAGGGTATTGATCCTTCAGCAGAAGCTAGGGGCAGACTCAGAGAGGAAATGACATGAGGAAGAGCCAGGAGGAAGCCAAAGATGGCTTCTACCAGCTTGTCTGCAATTTTTTTCCTTAGCTTGTCTCTGTGACAGACAGCTAAGATACTGTCAAGGCAGATCAGGGTTACCCAAGGCACCAGGTTACCCTGACCATCTCCAGCTGACATCACCTAGAGGATGGTGGGATCTCCAAGCGCTACCCCTTGAGCTAGGTGTTGGGTCAGCAGTGCAGGTCACCTTTACATGTGTTGCCACTGAACACAAACCACATTGCCATAACTCACCAGCTCTGCTGCTGCCAAATGCACCTTGCCCTTTCCTTCTATCTAGAGCAGACTGGACCATGGATGTATTACTCTGAAACTATATCAATGTCTTTGAAAGGTAAATGATACGTTTTGTGACCCAGAACTCCAACCATGAGGTTAGTCCTTGAGCAGGTAACACTGTTTTTTGGGAAGAGCCCAGTGCAAACCTGGGAAGGGCTGTGGAGCTGGGTGGTCCATGAGAGTCCTCATGGACCTAGAATCATAGAATCACAGAACGCTTTGGGTTGGAAGGGACCTCAAAGATCATCCAGTTCCAACCCCCTGCCATGGGCAGGGACACCCTCACTAGACCAGGGTGCTCAAAGCCCCATCCAACCTGGCCTTGAACCCTGCCAGGGATCCAGGGCCTTCCACAGCCTCTCTGGACACCCTGTGCCAGGGCCTCACTGCCCTCAGAGTAAAGAATTTCTTCCTAACGTCTAACCTAACCCTGCCCTCTTCCAGCTCGAAGCCATCGCCCCTTGTCCTGTCCCTGCACTCCCTGGTGACCAGCCCCTCTCCCACTTCCCTGTAGGACCCCTTTAAGTATTGGTAGGCCAACTGAGACATTCAGGCCTTTATTCCAGTTCTGCTCAGACTAGACATACAAAGCCTCATCCTTTCTAGTCCAGAAAACCTCTCCTCTTCCAGAACATCACCCCATCAGCTGTCATGAAGGTGGAGGCATCTGAGGGACATTCAGAATCATATCCAACTTCAACTGCAGCTGTTCACACCATGCACTTTGGTGCAGAATTAAGCATGATCTGTTTCTAGTAGGTTCTTGCACAACCCAACCACAGCAGCATCTGAACAGAGCCTTCTGCAACACTGCAGGAACAGACTGGAGTATTACTTAAATGAAGAGCAAATTATAGATTCCCTGTTGCTGGCTTTCCAAAATGACTAGCATGCACACAGTAATATTTGGCATTCCACAGTATTAGCCAACCGATCTGCCTTTGCCTGCCAGATGGCCTCACATTAGCCTGATCCTCACTTGACAGCTAGAGAGCAGAGGACCAGAGTACAAAGTGAAGAGCCTGGATTAGAAAACAGAGCTGCCTGACTCCCAGCTCAATGCGCCTTCATCCAGATTGCGCTCACATCTGAAACGTCGCGGAGACCATCCTTCGATCCCCTTAAACCATGAAGGATGAGCTGAGACTCCCTTTTGTGCTACAGGAAAAGCAAAGCAGAGTTGATCCAAGATGTATTAACACCACAGGATTCATTTCAAATCACCTGCCAAACCTCCAGGCTGGCTTCACCAGCTGCACAGCACTGACCATCTGCAGGCATCAATATTATAAATACCACACAGAAATTATACATCATCCCATGCACCAGGGCCCTGTTTGCCTCTTGTTACAAGAACTCAGCTGCAGTCATGCCCCTCCTTTCTGCCTGTCACACTCCAAAGAGCTGGATAACTTTTAATAAGGCCCTACACCACCTCTTAGATACCTTCACTTGGAGGACTGAAGCTGGGTCAATGCTTGGAAGCACTGTGCTCCTCTAACTGAACGTATTTATGAGGAAGTCATTCCAAGGCAGGTGGGGAAGAGGGGTTGGGGACGCTGAGAGAGCCCTTTCATTGATCAGATTATTTTTAGAAAACAAATTTCCCTTAATAGGTTTATGGTTTCAGTGAGGAGAGGAGCTGGTGCCAATGTTTACAACTCTGAGTCACGTCACAGAATCTCAAGGCAGTGGAAAGTCTTATAAGCCTTGGACAATTGTCCCACTGAGCAAAGTTTGCTGTGTTGTCTAGGCACGCCACCTTGTCAAGCTTAACTCTAAGGAGCCAAACCTTCCAGTAAACAGCATCAGGCGTCCAACCAAGAGTGGACACTGGTGTCTATCTGCTGGAGGAGTTGCACTACATGCCTCTGGAAAACACTCCTGGCCGTAGGCAAAGAGGACACGCAAAAGGGTGAAAGCAACATTTCAACAGCTGGTGTGTCCCTAGAAGGAAACTCGTGGTTTTGTGACAATGTAGACTCCCTTTTCACACAACTTACAGAGTTAATTCTTCACCCTGGTCATGCCCTGGTGTGCTCACAGAGGCTTTTGTGCCTTCCAGCAACACTAAGCCCAAGACCTACTCACAGCACATAGCTGTTGGCTCTGGGGACACAGTAGCATCCATCCCATGCCCTCCGAGGCAGGAGAGGAGGGAGAGCAGGGATCTCCTGCAATGGTGTTGTACTTACAGAGTGCACTCTGAAGTAAATCCCACAGTTCTTCCCCATTGCCATGTTCAGTTTCCTGAGGTCAGCCTGCAGAAGATGTGCTCCAAGGGTGAACAGGTGCAAATCCCAAGTGTTACACCACTTGGGACAGAGAAGAGGCTGTGAGGATCTGCCCTGCTATTCCCTGTTCCCCCTCCTCCTACTCTCCTCTTCTAATCTCAAGGAAGTCCAGGATGGAATAAGCCCTGTGATTTTGCACATCAGAACCCTTCCTGCAATCAACCCAGCTGAGTCCTGTTACCCAGCCCCAGTGAAGCCCACCTCCTCCCCTGCAGAGCACCAAGAGAGCTTAAGAAAGCTCAGTCCTGGCAGGGTCCTGCCAACCCCCCAGGGATGTAAATCCTTCACCTTGAAAGCACCAGGGCCCCCCACCAATGTGTCACACATGTCCCCACCTGCTGGGGCTGCTGCTCCCCTCCACACAAACAGTCCTCCCTGACAAAAATCTGTTCCCGGGGAAGGTCCAACAGCCCTGGGGGGTATCCAGCCTGCTTGCAGCCCCTTGAGCTTGCCTTGCATGGCTACTTCCCAGCTCACCCCTCAGCCAAGCCCACAGCACCCTGACACGCTCCAAACCCCGTTTCCATCAAGGATCAGACCCCAAAAGCTCAGGCAAGCCCAATCTGGAAGAAATGAAGCCCACTTTTGACCCACTCTCCCATTTGTTTTCCTCTCGCTGAGCACCTCCATCCAGCGTTCCCCCCAAAGCAGCCAGTAAACAACACCCAAACAGTAAAAAAATGGAAGAACTGTTCTAAAAAGAACAGCTTGCCTTGGTTTTGATTTTCTTTTCAGCACGCAGTGTGCAGGACACTTGGCTCTGCTGGCCTTTGGTTTAGAAATAGGGGTCAGATTTCTGCACGTCTTCTGAGGGCACCATTCCACTGGCTAACGTGGGATGGTCACACCCAGGCAGCTTGCAGGATTAGGTCAACAGATACTCATTTTTTAATTGTTAAGAAAGTCAGCCCTCAGGGAGGAGTATTCCTAAAAGCCTGTTGAAGAAGTATGCAGGATTAACAGAGAAACCAAGAGGGGCAACTCCAGAGAGGCCAGTCATTCTAAAAAAAACCCCTACATATAAATCTGGAAATAAAAAGCAAGACAAAAAGGATGCTGGCCATGATGGAACATCTCTGGGTAGTGGCGTAGGGTGAGGCTCTTTCAGTGGGGTTGTGCATTTTTGGGCAAGTTGAGGATCTGAGTCACTGCTTTCCAAATCCTTCTGCTCACCCCAGCCTATCAGGGCATGCAGAATCACCGAATGGACCCAAATGTCTTTCTAATCAACATCTGGCTCCAATAAGCAGCCCAATGGTCATGCTTTAACAATGTTTGTTCCAAACTAAATCTTTAACTAAACATTTTCTGAGAAGGGGTTTTGATAGCAGAGTTGCAATAGTGAAGAGGCTGTTTGTGTTTGTTTTTACTAGAGATCCCAATTCTCTGGGGTTTAACTCATCCTCACACGTTCTTGTAGGGCTGAATCTTGGTGAGGCTGAAGAGGTTTCTGCCATCACAACCCAATTTTATGAAGAAATCCCTCTGGTGATTTTAACCTGCAAATGCACACCTGGCATAGGCACAGAGGAGATGCTTGTACTCATCACGTTGGGTACTCCCTCCTCTGGGTCCAGCATAGGTAGGACAAGGAAAAATACAGCAGGGAAAAATCAGGATAGATATTAGGAGAATTATAAAAAAGATTATAATTTCTATCCCAGGATGTTTGTGAGAATTTATCGGATCCACATCAGCCAGATACCAATGCTGCCTGGGAGGGGGGTGCACCATGGCATTTTCCAAGGTGTTTCAGCCCCGGTTACCCTGTGATGCTGGTCCAAGGATGGCGGCACAGCCACGTCACCTCTACGCTGGTGATCACCCCTCACAAATCTGTCTGTGCTGCTATCTGCAAAGGGTGATTACCAACCTGCTGCAGATTACAGGCCTCTGTGGAAGAGACATCCAGTCTCCTTCGCTCGTACGGCTACAAACCACAGTCAAGACCAGACTCGCCCATCATCCAGGTTGTAAACTCTCTGCACGAGGCCAAGTTCTCCCTCAGTCTAGACACACCAGGCAGAGCGGCGCGAAGCGTGCTGCGGCTCGGGGAGAGGCGGGCAGCCCCAGCCTGTCTCAGCCAGCAATGTGGCTGGAAAGCACATGGGCTGCAGGCTCAGCAGGCAGGAGCTTCCTCCTGACCCCTCTCTGAGCTCAGAGGGTTTGTGGCTGTCACAGGGGGTGCGATTTACTCAATTCCCATCCCCTGGGAGAAGGGAAGTGTGCAGGTACACGCAGCCCTCCGGCTCGGCAGCCAGGAACAGTGGGTTCTGTGTCTGGCACCGATGGTGACTCAGCTGGCTCTGTGATCCCGTCCTGCTGCTGTCTGTATCATGGGGACACAAATGCTTCCCTTGCTTCCTAAAGCACTGCCAAATATACTTAAAACATAAAAGAACAGCTAATTCTAAAGCAACTGCTAGGAGTCCTGTCTTCACCTGCATCTCCTGCCACCAAACCATATGGAAAAAAATCCCTGGGGCAGAGCAGCATGCGACAGGTTGGAGCCTGGATGGTGTATGGCTTCCCCTCGTCCTGCTCCATACCCATCCTGCTTCAGGTGCTTGGGCTGGGGGCAGCTGGGTACCTTCCCCTCCTGGCATCGCTCTGGTTTGGCCATCACAGCTGGCCCAAGGGAGGAGAAACCAGCAGACTGCAATTATTTCTTAAATCTAGTAACATAAAAAGTTACGAAAGCTCCTCTAGGATGTCCTAATACCCATCCATTCACCTTCATGTGTTCTTGCTCATACCCTGTTCCTTCCAGCTACCGACTGCAGCCCCAGAGCAAAACCTGGGTTTAACACCTCCTGTGTTTCACACCTCAGCCTCTCTGCAGGGCCATCCGGGGTGAGATCCCAGGGACCCAGCCCGGAGGGTTATCCAACCACGCACCATCTGGCCCCGCAAGCCTTGATATGTAATGGGGTTTTTTGGGTTTCTTTTCCCAATTGTCCCTTTCCCATTCAAGAAGCGTTTCCTGGCTCTGCCTGCAGAAAGGAAGGACACTGAAAAACACAGATGTGGGGTCTGATTCCCATTTAGGACCGAGGGCCCCTTTACCCTGCTCCAGCACTGCACAAAGGCTTAAATGCAAATGGGAACCAGGCTCTTGGAGGTCTCACTTTGAACAGGTTATATTCTTACCACTTTAAACAAACTCTTAGGAGAGGGGGGCAACTGAGTTTTAACCAGTACAATATGGCAGGGGCTGATGGTTTAGGCCTGATCTTTTTCCCATCCCAGGAGGACTGGCCTTTCCGACACCCTGGGCACTGCGGGAGAAGAGCTGAAAGGGGAAGGGTCTGGCAGCCAAACAGAAACCTTATTTTAATTGAGAATAAATATAAAGATACTGTATATGAACAAAAATGAAGCGTGTTCCGCCGAGGATTTTAAAGCTTCCAAAAATATTCCCTCAGCCCTTGCCAAAGGTAATACAGCCAGACTTTCCATGGAAAGCATCATTGTGCACGGTGGGGTTCAAGGAGGTCGCTCTGCTTGAAGTGCACAAACAGCCGGCGCCCTGTCCTGTCTCTCCTCTCTATGCACATGCTCTGCCACCAGGAACAAGTGGCCTTTTTTTTTGGGGGGGGGGGGAAATAAAGGAAAACAACTCTCTTCCCTCAAAGGTAGTATAGAATTCACCTTCGCTGCACGGCAGCAGCAAGCTAGAGCTCATATTTACTAGAAGCCCCCTGAAGAGGACTTTGACAGCTGTTTATAGAAAGCCTGGGCATCAACAGGTTTGCTCAGAGGGTTGTGCATTTTTGGAGACTTTTCTAAGCCTGGCTTTCTTCCCCATCCCCAAAGCAATGGCTGCAAGAGATCCTGCAGTAAGGAGGTGGGAAACTCACTGATGAGAGGTTACTGCTACCATAGGCATGACTACATGCCTCTCGGAGTGCTGGAACATAACCCTCTTTTCTAAGGTTGCTGCCTTCCACCTAATTATCCCCAAAGCTTTGACTTGTAAACACCTGACCTAATTCTTTCCATGGGCAGTTTTTAATATCATAAATTCTTCAAAAGTGTCTTTATGATGCATCACACCGTGTTACCTTGTAAATAAGCTGTGTGCCAACCCAGCGTTTCACGGCGCAACAAGAGTAAGACACTTACTCACTGAATATCCAGCACTGGGTGATACAGTGGTGATACAGTGAGGCTGCAGAGCTGGGGCCTCCACACCTGGAAACCAATGACTGAGCTGCTCCAGAGGAAGGAAGGCCCTTACACCTCATCCTAAGAGCAATGCTGTGTACGGATATATTTGTTTCATGTTCAGTACACAAAGCTTTCTGCAAAGATGCATCCATGAAACTGCAAAGCTTATGCCCACAGGCAGGGGGTAGGTACACAGGGATTTAGGGATGCCTGGGCTTCCTTTGCTCAGCACCAGTCGTACCCCATGCAAAGGTACACATGACAAAACCCAGGAGCCTCTCCAGGAGACACAGAGGTTTCTCTGCAGCAACACTACAGGCCAAGTGAAGAGTTGGGAGACGAACCCGGATCTCACTTCCCCAACCTCATATTCCATCCCATGTTTCTCCTGACACTGGATCAGAACTGATTTTGCAAATGCTTCCTATTTGCATTTTGGATTTGTATATATTTGTATACACTGTGCCCAAACCCAAGGTCGTGTTGGTAGCACACACCCACCCAAAGTAGGGAAGACACCACATGGAGTGGCAGAGCTGAGCCTTGGGTCAGCAAGACCCAGAGCAGCCCAGTAGAGAGGCAGAGCCCTGAGAAGACCAAGGGGCAGGGAAGGGATGTAGGCAGCGCTGCCAGCTGCTGCTGGCCTTCAGCAAGAGTGATCCAACCTCCTGGCTGGAGGCAGGGAGTTAAGGAGCAGGCCTGGAGAAAGAGTTGCCGAAAGCGTTGCAACATGATAGAAGCTCTGCAGGCCTTTGATCTCGGAGCTGCTCTTGAACTGTCACTTTAATGATGTGTCAAAGACTAAAAAGAGTTGAGATTAAGAATACTGGAGCCTGGAGAGAAGCAGAAGGCCATTTTAAGCCCTCTGGGTCTTCACTGGGTTTCTGGAAGCTTTTAGATCCTTACTGCATACTGTGCACCAACATATATGTGAAAAGCAGGTCAAATATCCGAAGTCCTGTGCTACGGTTTGCCTTACAGAAAGCCTGCACGCTCCCTGCACAGGCAAATCCCTACCTGTTCCCAACATGCACGTGCATGCTCTGCTCCAGCAAGGTTTTTCACACAAAAGGCTCAAGTGAGTTGTTTTCCTGAGTTTCTCTGTGGGATGCTCTCCCTCCTTTCAACGTCTCCCAAAAGCAACGCCGCGGCTGAGTGACAGGAGTGGGGTAAAACAGACAGGGCTTCCTTAAAACAGCCTGAACTGCAGAAAACACCAGGAGTTTTATCAGTCCATGACTGGCAGGAGGACATTTGGGCTCTCTGCAACTGCATATAATTCATTAATACCCCAGCCAGCTTTAATGGCATTACCATCAGGTTAATCTACTTTAGATTAATGAACCTCAGTTTCAGCCAGGCAAGCTAATTAAGCTGATTTTCTTTGAACTTGTTCTAATGAATGTATTAATATCATTCAGGGCTTCTTTCGGAGCTACAAGCATGGCCATGTTATTCCTGAGAAGAGGCCAAGCATTTTTTTATTAGGGAATCATGTGCTGTGCAGAGCCTGAGATGGCCTTGCCTTTGTTTTCTCTGTGCTGTTGCACCTTCATACTGGCTATGGAGAGAGCAGCCCTTTGGTTTTCATGTTTCACCACGGCTCCACGAGCCAAGGAGAGCTCAGGAATGCTCTGAACACACTCAGGATTAGACCCATAGAGAAAAAAAATTAAGAACATTTGCTGTTTATGATTTTCTTTTAAAATGTTTACATTTATATAATTGCTCCTCTGTCTTCATTCCAACTGAGTGATATTTAAATAGCAAAATGGCTAAGCTGTAGGTTTGTGTGAAGGATGCCCATGCTGGTATAACCATGAGAAGAACTGTAGGGATCCCTACAATGGGATTACCTCAATGCAGAAGCATTCCCTATAGAACCTGGAATAAAATGATGGCCCATTCCTTGGGAAAAGCGACACCCAACTGCAATCCCATAAGAACAGCACATAGAATCACAGAATCATAGGATGTGTTAGCTTGGAATGGACCTTTACAGGTCATGTAGTCCAACCTCCCTGCTGTGAGCAGGGACATCTTCACTAGGATCAGGTCGCTCAGAGCCACATGAAGCCTGACCCTGACATGAGGGTATGTGTCTATATGAAGACTTGACCATCAGATTGGTTCACTTTGGGCAAAGCCACCTGATGTGGTCTCTTCCCAGCTGTATCAAGCCTTGCTGCCCTCCTCAAAGGCCCTTCAGATACTTTTCCTACGTGCAAATCAACACCCCTCAGTACTAAGTCTGCAGAGCTCATCCCATAGGATGGGTACTATAGGTACTACAGGCGCAAGGCAGGGAAAGAAAACTGGGTTTGCCAGTGGGTCTCCAGGACTGATGCTGGCAAGGCAGACCCAAACCATCAAGGCCACAGTCTGCATGCAATTGCATTGGCTTTCCAGAGTGCTAATGAGCCACACAATCACAGCAGGGTTGGTACAACATTTCTAGGCTGTTTTGTGGCAGCTTGCCATGTGGGTAAGGCTGCAAGGCCAGGTTCAAAGCTGGAGTTCAAGGAAGGGAGAAAGAACTTGCAACTTGGCTTTGCTACAAGAAGCTTTGCACTGGGGTCTGTCTTGGACACCACTATGGGAATCTCCCTGGGATGCTGCTTTGGATAAACATAAAACATGCCCAGGGATAACCACTGTGGGTTTGCTCTCTGCCTTCCTGACAACCACTGTCGTCCCCCACGTTCCTGGGGAAACCGCTAAACAGACAGTCTTCTAAATGCCACCTTTCTCCAGTCCCCAAAAGGCAGGAGGCTTCAGTGCTCCCAGTCCCCCACCACCTCAGGCCAGAGTTGGGAGTGGTGTCCGAACCCTGGGCATGTATGACATGGACAGCATAACACAGGGCTGGCTTAAATAAGCTTCTTAATGAATCGTTACTCAGATGAAATGAGAAAACCACAGGTCCCATCTCTCCCAGTCACAATCCCTCAACATAAATAAAATAAACAGCCTGGAAACAGTTCTATAAAAACACATTGCCACACAGGTATCGTTCACAAATTGGGAGTAGGACATCCCCCCCCCTTCCTAAATAACCAGCCTGTGATCAGTGTGCCAGGCTGAGGAGGAGTTTATTTATAAATGCACATTTCTGATGAATCATTGGAGGAAATGCATGCAGACTGGAGACAAAAGTCTGCAGTTGCTAAACCAAATAGGAAATGCTCTTTACATCTGCCTCTTCAGTTGGCATCCACTTCCCCTCTGAGCCTCTTTTCTGCTGGGTTGGCCTGTTTATTTTTGGGTTACTTTTGTTTGTAAAGCCAAACAGAGCTTCTGATTTTTGGATTTATCTTGGGGGGGGTTCCTTTTTTTTTTCCCCTCCTTTCTTTGTAAACAGTGCTTCTCACTCATTCAAGCCCCAAATTATTAACAGTGGAACTCAGATCACCTTCCTGCCTAGAGTTGTTTACTCTCTTCAGGGAAAGCAAACCAACGGAGTGGAAACAGGGTGGAAAAACAGCCTCATTAAAATGATATAAAAATAAGGACAATGGTGGAGCAACTCTGCCAGCTATGGAAGAATTCCTGTCTATTTTCTATTAAATTGAAATGATGCACTGGTGTGGCCTCACCTCAAGCCCTGGGGGCAGGTCTGGACACCACAGGACAAGAAGGACACACAAATATTGGAGAGTGTCCTGAGGAGGGCAGTGAGGATGGGGAAGGTCTGGAGGGGAAGGCTTATGAGGAGAGGCTGAATTCCCTGGGGTTGTTCAGCCTGGAAAAGAGGAGGCTGAGGGGAGATCTCATGGGGGTCTGTGGCTTCCTGCCGAGGGGAGTGAAGGGGCAGGTGCTGATCTCTCTCCTCTCTTTGGGGAGCAGCGATAGAACCCAAGGGAACCACATGAAGCTGCGCCAGGGGAGGGTTAGGCTGGGTGTTAGGAAGAAGTTCTGTGCTGAGAGGGGCGTCGGGCACTGGCACAGGCTCCCCATGGAAGGGGTCGCAGCCCCGAGCTGGGCTGAGGGCAAGAAGCGTCTGGATGATGTGCTCAGTCCCACACTCTGATCTGGCTGGGCCTGTGTGGAGCCAGGAGCTGGACTCGATGGGCCTAAGAGGTCCCTGCCAGCTCAGGCGATTCTACGAAATCAGTACAAATCACCAACCAACAGCCACTTGCAGCTCAGCAATAAGTTTTCGGGTGATGGGACACACCGGTGCCACTCCCATTCCTTTGATCCTGTTTTTCTGGCCCTCACAAGACAACACCAAAAGGAACACACTGCTTCTGCTTCCCCACGAGATCCCCATGGATCTCCAGAGGGACATCACCAGGCCCATGGGGATTCACCCACCTCCGTGCCATAAAGAATCAGCAGAGCTGGAGGGAGAAGCCACATCTCTACGCATCGTAGATCGAACGCATGGGCCTCACTCACGTAACCCTACAAGTTTTAGACCAGTTACTACACTGAAATGTTTACTCTGGTTGAATATGAGCTGATGGGAGATAAGGAACAAGCTCTTGTTCACAAGCCTTGCTTGTCTCCATGGCTGGTACTCCCCGTGTGTGTGCGTGTGCATACGAAACTCGTATGTGAGCTATTTGATCCCTTATTTCAGGATTTGTATGCAGAAAGCTGGCATGGCCTTTCCTTCAGAGGACTTTAAAATCCTTCCAACCCCACTGGAGGGAGAATTGACACTGCCAATTTTATTTTTTTTTTTATTCCAAGGGTTTTATAGAATGTGCTACGCGTGCAAAACACAGCCTTTCACTGCTAGAAAAATACAGTCATTTGAAATGGTAAGAAACAAAAATAGAGGCTCACAAAAACAGAAACAAAGCTGGATGATTTTAGCTGCTTCAGGCTCACTGGAGGAAGAAGCACCCTGGTAACTATTATCAATGGTAAACACTACGTCTTATTTCTGCGGGACAGAGCAGCGCCTCTTATTTCTGCTTGCTTTTTATAGTAGGTTAAAAAATAACAATCTTGCCATGGAAAGATGATGCAAGCAATAACTTCACTGGGTCAGAACAATTGCAGCAGTCAACCAAAGCTAAGGAACACGTCGGTGAGGCACAAACCTCCTCACTCTCTTCAGTTGGAGGGCAGAGGATTGCTGGAGTCTGTGGTTTGTAGGCACTGGAGGGGCAGAGCTCATACTTCTGCAATCTTGGTTTTGTGGAATGCTTTGCCTCCTCCTGACCTTCGGAGCATGGATCTGGCCAGCCTGAAGCAGCACTTAAGCAGCTTGACTGCTCTCAGGAGCTATTTGGTCCTTTGTCCCCATTCACTGGCCCATAGAAAGCCGTGGCAGTCTTCCTATTTGTTCTACGGGCCTCGGGAGCAAGGCTTTATTTGGGGAAGCAACTTTGAGCTGATTTAGGCACTTCACATTCTCAGAAGTAACCCCCAAGCTCTTTCTCTGCCCGTGTCTTTATAGAAAATCACCTACTCTACATAACAGCAGTGAAAAAGCCCTGCCCATCAGCTCTGCACCCCTCCGAAGGGCAGCGGCACGTTCTCCTGCCAGTTCTGGCCCCAGGAATGGACCTTTGAACAGGGTCACATCTCCTGGTTGCCAATACAGCTCACGGCGCCAGGGCTTCCAGAGGTACTCCAAAGCTTTCAAAACTGCAGAGGCTTATGTTTCAATAACAGCCTGCTCCCAAAATTAAGAAGAGCTGCATTATCGCTCCTGCCAGAAATAACGTAAACTAATGTTCCTCTAGGAATGGGCTTTGGGTGACCGGTTTCGGTGCCATTTTCAGGACATTGAGAGAAACTTGATGTTCTTTAAAAAAAAAAAAAAAGAAAAAAAAAGAAAGAAAAATAGTTCAACTAATGAAAAACTGATAAGAAAATCACTGAAATGCCAAAAATTCTCTCTCACACACAAAAACCCCACCCTAATTCTTGCTATACCATATATATTTATTGGTTAAAAGCACATACCAGCCTGTCTAAATCTGTGATCGGTGCCCAGTTTATAACACCTTTGTGGCTTTTAGTTTCTCACCCAGGCACATCAAAGCAGGGGACAGTTAGCCAAGGAAAACTTCATTGTTAGTATTAACTCACTCCAAGAAAAAGATTTTTGGAAGTTCGAGAATTTTTCACTTCATGGCAATTGTTGATTAATGAACCTCAATGGGCTAGAGCCTAAAAGAGGACTTTGTTAATAAAAACTACTAAACAGTTCAGGAGGAGTAAGGAGATACTTTCTTTGAACCTAACTGATATAAAGGTATAGACAAAAAAAGAACTGTGAAGATGGATTGATTCGGTGTGATCCTGTTTGCTTTCCAGTTCCCCTCTGGCTATTTCTAAACCAACCCAACACAATTCCTGAGGACAGGAGGAGAAATCAAAGAATCACAATATAGCTGGAAAGATCAGAGAACTTGGGAAATACTTAGCAACAATGATATTTAGGAAAGGAATGGCATTATCCCTCTGCCTCCTCTTGGCCACCACCAGCACAGCTATTGTATTGTAGGAGGGGCCAAGGGAGCTTATGGCAGGGATGGGAGCACAGGGGTCTTGGAGTTCTCTTCCTGGTCCTCCCATGGTTTTGGTTGGAGAAGTGATCTAACATCTTTGAACCTACGTGTATCATGGTTTTGGTTGGAGAAGTCATCTGACATCTCTGAACCTATGTGTAGTAGTCTGGAAAGAGGGTTAATAAAAATGACTCACTGCACTGGGATGATCCAAGCTTAATTCCTGTTTATAGAGTTTTAGGCTTCCCAGCAGAGAAATACCATGTGGAAATGCATTTTTTTTCCTATTAGTAGATGGTGCTGATGGCTGCACAACTTGTGCTTGAGTTAGTCACCAACGCTGGTGGAGATACATAAGGGACCTGAAAGCAGCATGTGTTTGGAGGTGGCATCAGCAGCCACACCTGGGAGATTTCAGATTTTCTCTGATAGTTCCCAGGGTAGGGGCAAAGTTTTCAAAGGTGGGTTTTGGTCAGCTCTGAGGAAGCAGCATGGCCTAGCAGGCAGAGCATGAGGTCAGGGTGACCTAAGCTATGTCCTTCCTCCGATCAAGAGCTCGCTGAGAAGTTTGTTGATGCAATTGCTACCTGTTTGGGAGGTGGACTTTGAATCAGTCCAACACTTAGGCAGCCCTGGTTAGCCATCAGCTCCTTGGTGCTCTTGGAGCCCATGTGAAGATGATCCCATCTTGATCTGCTCCTGCCAGCTGGAACGTGCATGAAAATCTGGAGCTCCCACTGCCAGAAAAAACCCGATCCTTTCCTTTGGGACTCGGGAGAGCTAAGCCTTTGTGTGTTATTTTGAGGTGTCTATCACAGACAGGGGAGCAGGAATGTAGCATTATGGTAACAGGCTGTGTATTTAGGGAGTCTGCATCACAGTCAGAGGAAAGGGCTGTATTATAGAAATTATATGGGAAGAGATATGCCCAGGCAGTGCTGGCTGTGCTCTGTAGTCTCCAGTCTTTGTGTGAGGAGGTGGTTAGATGATGGGAAGAGACTGCTGTTTACTGTGGAATGTCCTCTCCATCTATAAGTTTCTGAGAAAGAAATGAGGATCGTGTGCTTTTATTAAATTCAGTATTTGCATCCTGCCTCTGTGATAAGGAGCAGTCTATAAATCACTGAATGAAGCAGCTGTAAATCATCATCCAGGCTAATAAAGCCTCTTGGGTCTTTAGCAGATTTTCTGCCCCCACTAGTTCATAAGCTCAATCCAAAATGTCACCCAGACACTTACTTCTCCCCCAGGCCTTGTTTTTCATTTTGGGCTGGAAGTCTGAATTCACAACAGATCCAAACTGCATTTAACCCAGATGGGTTTTCAAGCACCAGCAGACCTCTGTGCCTGGGAACCTCCTTCCTCACACAGTGTTCAGCACGCTGAATGACACGACACACAGGCAGACCTATTTCTCTCAAGAGTGGGTCTCTGATTTCCACAGAGCACAGCTGTAATGGGGCAACAAGGCAACAAAAGAGGTTGAAACTGCTTGTACAGAGCCAGCTTTCCCTCCCCTGAAAGCAGGGTGGATGCTTTCATGAGGGTCCACCACCACAGGAAGAGACCTCCATGCCAGGAGATGAGAATAACTTCAGCAGCAGGGTTATCAGCTTCCCCATGGGTGAGCTGCACTGTGGACAATGAGGAGATTGCAAAATGTTTGAGGACAACATTGTCTGAGTTCCCCGCTCTCAGGGGCCTGATGACAAATCCTAGCTGGAAGGAAGGGGTCAGCAGCCAAGCTCAAAAGCCAACACTGAAATAGAATGGGCGAAGGTATCCTCATATCCCACCCTCGACATCCCTAAGCTCTGGCAGGCTGGAGTCCATCTTAACAAGATTTTGATAGCTGGCAAACCCTAGTAACCACTTTTGACAAGTTTCTCCCTATTTTTTTTAAAGTGCTCATGGAAAAATGGCTTGTATATATTGCAAGCTCAGCTTGAATGGGCACAGGCCTTTTTGCCTGCAGAAGGGTAAGTTGTTCCTCCAAGAATATCACTTGAAGGTCCAGCTTGACATTCAGCTGATTGCTAACACAAAGCATTCCCTAAACACCAAGGACAACATGCAGTGCCCCAAGGTTTTAGATATTTCTACTGACATACCCACACACTGTCTTTGCAGCTACAACATCTCACGTGGCAGATGTACCTTAATAAAGGTGCCACTACATCAATAACTTTGGAGCCTCCTACTCAAACCAAAGAGAAACAAATAAGGCCATCAAGACCCCCCAAAATCCCAGAAGACTTTATCATAAGCCCCAAAAGACAAATTTTTTGGGGTAGTTTTAGGACACCAAGGATTCACAGCCTGTTCATGTTGCAATCAAACCACACTGGCACAGCATTGAGTAAGGGTAACACAGACTTGTACCGGTCAAACTAGATCACTTCAAGAGTGGTTTCCATGCAGTAGATGTGACCTTGCTCATTATAAGACACAGAAAAGATCCTTCCTGCACCATCAAATGGTGAGAAAATACACCCCATCCCCTCTCCCTTAACGTACCCACAGAGCAGCAGGACATCAGTCAAACCAACAACTATTACATCTCCACAATTTCCTTGCAGGGACGAGGCTACACTGGTTCCATCATATCTTAAAGAGCTTATACCTGAAAGACCTGCTCTAATTTAATTGCCATTTTTCAGCCATTTACCTGGTTGTTTCCTGCCAGTTCTCTTTGAGGGTCTCTGCCAGGGTCTCACCAAGCCATATGTCTACCCCACAGTTGAGGGGGACCAGCAGTGCCACCACAGATGGGTGTTTCAAAGCTCTCACCAGGGTCAGCGGCTCTGGATCCCAGCTCACAAGGGCTTTTTCTTTCTCATGCTTTGGAATGATCACACTGGTATTTCTGAAGTAACATCTCAATCACTGTTTTTACCAGATGTTAATTCACCAACAATACAAACCAATGTAGATAAGGCAATTATAGGTGTATATATATTAGCAAAGAGCTCCAAACAACATGTACTGAGCAAGCTGACATGCACAAACTATGTTATCACAGGTAGTTTCTATGACAAAGCCAGCACTGCCAGGGTACGCTCATGGTAGATCTCACCTTGAGGTAGGAAATGCAGAACCCTGACTGTGGTATAGACTTGTTTGTTGTATTAAATCCATCAGTGCAGGAGCTGGATGCCAATACAAGTTTGCACAGAGCACACCTGGGCCTTCATCTTGAATGCAGCTTCCGTGTTGCATCAGGCAATATAAACAGAAACAACAATACTGTCCTCCCACTATTTCTTCCGTGAAGCAGAAGTTTTTCCTTCAATACCACCTTTGTGAGGTGAATGTGCAGCCAACTGGCAGTACCAGACTTTGTTTTTTCTTTCCTGGCCGCGTACCAATCGTGTTGGAGAACCCAACTTCAAAGGTAAAGCAGTGGGATAAAGGGCTGCCTCTGCCATGCCAAGAATGCTTTTCTCAGACAGGTCGAGAGGAGATGATGAATTGGAAGAGAAAGAAGTATCTTTGGCAAACCTGGTTCCAATGGTTTTACTGTCAAGATGTTAAATAAATTAAATAAAAAGCAGGGGGACTGCAGAACATCCCCAGCTGTCTTTCTCCATGGAGAGCAGATATGCTTTATCCCCTGCAAACATCCCATAATACCTGCCAAGATACCTACTCAAATCCATCCACGGCTTAACTTCACAGAATGAGTGCTTTGACACTGGAACTAAATTCTCTTGTGCTTTGGCAGGGAACAGGAAGGTGAACAAGACACAACCAGGCCTGAGGGTGGCAATGGGACAACATCCCTTCACCAGTGCCCATGCACAGCCCCTCCACACCTACTGCAGGTGAACAAAGCCCAGGGGCAGGGCTGCCTAAGGACCTGTTGCTGGAGGTAGGAAGGGCAGCTAAGAGCCTCCAATTCCTTGTTCTTCCAGTGTGCAGCCTGCCTGCTGCCAGTCCCAGGTGTTCAACAATAATGCAGCAGTTACTTCCAAGTAACACCTATAATTTGAGTCACTGGGACATTTCCTCTGGCATTTCAAAGCATATGGAAAGGAATGTACAAACCTTTCATTAGCCACAGGCAGGCAGCTGCTGTCAGAATCACTCAGACATGCCCTAAGTTTTCCCTAGAACCCCATATTGATGCCTCCCAGTTGCTGGGCACCAGGGAATACTGGAGACCATGAGTGTGAACAAACCACTGATCTCTCTACAGTAAACACACAGAGAACACTCCAACCCCTCCTGCCCTCTGGAAAGGCTTTAAGACCAGAAGATCATGTTCAGATCACTAATCCTCACAAAGTATCACCCCGTGTTGAGTTAGAAAGGCAGGAGGGATTCTCCAGCCTCTGGGGAATGACAGCTCCTTTTCCCAGGAAGGGCACGCGAGGTCGGAGTTGCAGGAGTTTTCTATTCCATCCCTGTCATTTGTGGGAAGACCTGCAGCCTCTCCTGCGACGCTGTTACTCCCCAGAGAGTTGTGAGTATCTGTTCATGTTCCATGGAATGAAGAGAATTTGCCAGATTTTCTGTTTACTATGGAATTTCTACACAGCTCCAGGAATCCCAATATTTTATAAGAAAACAGAGTGGCATATAAAAACATTCTCAGTGGTGTTTTGTTTATACAATTAACGGTCAACAGACTCTAACGTACTTTTATGCACTCCACCTCCCATACCCAAACCCCAGTGTTATTTGACAGACAGCTTTGTTCCACCATCTCCAGGGGTACATTAACCTCTGCGAAGTCCATGCTTGAGTTCAGAACTGGCATCATCACTCCCTCTCCTGCAAAGAAAAATCAAGCGAGCTCAACACTGCGCCTCTCTTTCCCACTAGAAGGGACTCTTTCAGTTGCATCCCTTGGTAGGGTCCCATAACGCAGTGGCAAGCTGAAGGCAGCTTCTGAGTTATGCCAAGAGGAACAGCGGCCTCTCTGAAGGCCACCAGCGACTCCTGGGTCTGAGACGTGAACTTGGGAAGAACACCATCTCCCCAGATGGATCACTAAGGGAGCACTTGGGGAGCACACCATCTCCCTAGATGGATCAGTAAGGCACTGACAGTCTTTGTGGAGCAGCACAGAAGACAACAGCTCCTGAAGAGACGTTTTACCAGCCTCTTGCTGTTTTTAAGCAGTTTTTCATGTGTGCTGGTTCTGTCGCGGATCCCAGCCTGGTAACCCCACCAGAACCAGGTGTAGGACCTCAGGACACTGAGCGTTCAACCTTGAGGGCAATGTCTATAAAAGGAGATCAAAGTCTACAGGGATTTCACAGCATCCCACTTGCAGTCCTGGTTTGCCAGTTGTTGAATGTGAGATGATTGGGATGACCCCTCTTCCCCCGTAGAGCAGCGTGCTCTGATTCAGGGCCAATTAACGAAGGGCAAGCATGAGATTTTCCAAGAAACTAAAGAAGTAAGATACATGAGACCACATGTGAAACGACAACCCAGCTCAGATCTGCACTGGCAACCTCCTTGGAGGATTTTCTGGACAGTTTTTTTCCGAACTCATCTGAGGTAAACGGGTTTAAGAATGGATAAAACCAATATGAAGATGTCTACACTGAGGCTGTCTAGGAGTTTAATTAAATCAATTTGAAACTGATTTAGTTAAACCAGTGAATGTTTTGTAATGTGGACCAGACTTTGAATTTCAAGCACATCAAACCTCATTACATGTAGGCTTTATTATAGCAGCGCTTCCCTCCACGCTCTCATGGCAGATTCCTACCTCCTGAGGTTTGGGCTGGAATGCCAACAATTCATTTTAATGTAGTTCAGACATTTTAAAGCTTTGCTGAGCTATCCCCAAAATAACCACTGATGGTAGGTGGCAAGCACCCTGAAATGATTATTGTCTTTCTTGTTCAGGAAAAAAAAAAGATTTGAGGGGGGAAAAAAAAAAAGAATAAAAAAGCAAAAGCAAATCTGATGGGAACAGGATAAGCATTAACAGAGAAAAGGCATCTGCTGCAGGGAAACCCCCTTGAATTCAATATGTCTACATCAGTTACATTTAAAAATATGTCTCTGCAGAATAATGGTCACTGGACATGTTATGTTGGGGTTTTACTTTACTCTACACCCAAGTGTTGGATTCACACTTCCCCTTTCTTGTTTCTGTGTCCCCATTGCATTTTATCCCATTCCAGTTGGATTTCCTATCATGTTGCTGGGTTCACGCTGCTGAAACACTGAGCACCAGCTGGCACGCTGCCTGACATCTGCGTGGTGGTCTGCTTTTGATCCTCCCTGGTCCTGATTCAATAAAATGGGGTTTTTTTGATAAATTCCTCCAGACTCCAGCAGGGAACTGCAGCACAGGCTTAAACCTGAGGCATGGGTTAATCCCAGGACTGGGATGGTGACTGTGTACTGTATTTTGCTGACTCAGCCTTTTAAAGCTACACATTGATACAAGTGATGCATAGCTTCTATCTCTCAGTGATTAACCAGTTCTAGGAAATGACATTTAATTTGGAAGAAAACAAATTACCACACTCTCCACACAGTTAACAGCTCTAAAATTTAACGTGTGCTGCCCCAAGCAGAAGGCAATCCAAGCAAGACCTCTCTTTCTCCATGGCTGCTTCAAAGAGCCTCCTCTTTGCCTTTTAAGGAGAGATACAGCTGCACTTAGTCAAAAATTAACAACCTGAGGAAGAAGAGTTCCTCGAGGAGCTCCAATCCCTATCTGCAGAGCATCACCCATACTTGATGTCCCAACCAGTACTGAAGTCAAGAAACAAGCCCACAGACATCAGGGCAATTAAAGAAAAGCTTTTCTGCCTCTCAAAAATGTTCTGTAAGTATAAAATATTCCAAACCAGGCCATCAAACAACATATTCCCATAGGCTGCCACACTGCCAAGTCTCACTGATCCGGAGTCGCTCACGGTCCTGGCATGCAGGGCTGAGTGGGAAACCATGAGCAGAGCTGTGCCACTTCCAACATCCCAACATCCATGCTTTTGCCTTTCAAAATTCAGTGCCATTGGGGATAGTTATGGTTACAGAAGTTCACTTGCTCTTGGTTAATGTTCCAGAGGCTCTAAGTGATAAGTTGGGGAGGGTTCAGAGGAGCCATGAAGATGCTCAGAGGGCTGGAGCAGCTCCCTTATGGAGAGAGGCTGAGGGAGCTGAGCTGGTTCAGCCTGGAGAAGAGAAGGCTGCAGGGGCACCTCATTGCAGCCTGCCAGTACCTGAAGGGAGCAGAGAAACAGGAGGGGAATCAGCTTGTTAAAGGGCAGAGACTGGCAGGACAAGGGGGATGGAGTGAAGCTGAAGGAGGGAAGGTTTAAATTAGATATTAGGGGGAAGTTCTTTGCAGAGAGAGTGGTGAGGGGCTGGAACAGGCTGCCCAGAGAGGGGGTGGGTGCCCTGTCCCTGGGGGTGTTCAAGGCCAGGTTGGATGGGGCCCTGGGCAACCTTGTGTAGCTCCAGGCCTGGAGGTTGGTGGCCCTGCCTGTGGCAGGGGGTTGGAGCTCTGTGACCCTTGGGGTCCCTTCCAACCCAGACCATTTTACGATTCTATGTTCCCAGGAGGTTTCTTGGACTACAGGCTAATCGCTCAGGATGTTTCATTTCTACCATGTCAGAAGGCATTTTTCCCTTTTCTCAGGAGGCAAAACAACAACAAAAAAGAAAGAGCCATGTGGAGGGGGGGATCTGTGTCCCTCACCAGCTCCTCTCAACAGAGAAGGAAAGAAATCAACAGGGAAGTTGGGTGGTGAGCACTTCTTATTTTTCTTAGATGGGCTCAAAATGAGACCTTAACCTCTCTCCAGATTAACAAACTCTGAAACTTTCAACCACTCAAAGAACCTTTTTTCTGCTCCAGTAATCCGAGTTTCCTGTATTACAACATAAGACCTTAACTAAGTAGGAATAAATACAGATCTTGTGATCCTACAGGTTTTACTGACCTCACAGAGCTTCTCTGAAACCCAATGCATTGCCATAATCCTATTTGTACTTTTAAATAAATCCCTCCACAGCTTCCAATGATGCCACATCTGGCATTAAGCCAGAAATTAAATCAAGCAGAAGACTTCAGCCTTGCTGCCTAGCAGGGTCTTTTTGAGAGGTTAATGTGCTAGAGAGACAGGATGCCATCCAGAGGGACCTGGACAGGCTGGAGAAATGGGCCCAGGTGAACCTCATGAAGGTTCAACAAAACCAAGTGCAGGGTCCTGTACCTGAGTAGGGACAGTCCCCATTATCCATACAGGTTTAGGAGATGATGTGCTGGAAAGCAGCCCTGAGGAAAAGGACTTGGGGTTCTTTGTGGATGAGAAGCTGGACATGAGCCACCCATGTGCATCTTCAGCTCAGAAGGCCAACCACATCCTGGGCTGCATCACCAGAAGAGTGGCCTGCAGATTGAGAGAGGGGATTCTGCCCCTCTGCTCTGCTCTGGTGAGACCTCACCTGGAGTGCTGGGTCCAGCTCTGGAGCCCTCAGCACAAGAAAGACATGGACCTCTGGGAGCACATCCAGAGAAGGTCCACAAAAATGATCCAAGGGCTGGAACACCTCCCCTGTGAAGACAGATTTTGAGGGTTGGGCTTGTTCAGCCTGGAGAAGAGAAGGCTGTGGGGGGAACTTATAGCGGCCTTCCAGTCCCTGGAAGGTGCCTGTAGGAAAGCTGGGAGGAACTGTTCCCAAGGGCATGGAGTGATAGAACGAGGGGTGATGGTTTAAACTAGAAAAGGGGAGATTTAGGTTGGATATTAGGAAAAAAAACTTCAATATGAGGGGTGGTGGTTCACTGGCACAGAGAGGTTGTGAAGGCCCCATCCCTGGAGATGTTCAAGGTCAGACTTGATGGGGCTCTGATTTACCTGATCTAGTGCAGATGTCCCTGCTTACCGCAGGAGGTTTGAAGTAGATGATTTCCAAAGGTCCCTTCCAACCTTACACATTCTGTGATTCTATGAAAAGTTTAAGCCCATAAATATATGCAACTCATTTGTACTTTGTGGGGTGACCTAGGAATGGCAGGAACAGCAGAAAGCCTTGTTGCTGGGTCTGTGAGGTACAGAAGATGGAGAGCTCCTGCAGCCTGAGAAGATGCTGGTGCTGCCCAAGGCAGAGAGGAGAAGCAGGGGGTGGAGGAGGGAGCCGGGCACCTCGGCAGGGGCTGCAGCTGGGAGGCAGCAGCTCCAGGGGACATCGAGGAGGAAGCTGTTTGCTTTGGATTTTGTGCCTGTGTTTTTGTGCAACGCCCCAGGAAGATGCAGCAGGGAGTGAACTGACCAGTCTGGTGAACTTTTTATATTCCTCTTGGCCTTTTATTACCCTGACAAGTGGAGGATTTTTTATTTTTAAACATAGCTGAAGGGCTAAATTAGCATTTTGACAAGTGAACCGAGCCTGTAAGGCAGCAGAAAGAGAAGCAACTGTTACCTGGAGCCAAAACTGAATGGAAACTCGGGCAGAAATCCCACCAGTTTTGGAGTGCCATCCCTGGTGAAGAAGGTGAGGGCCCCAAGAGAAAAACCTGCAAAAGCCTTTGCCAGTGTCCCCTGCTGCTGAAGCTTGCATGGTGGGGTTGCCCTTGCTCACAGCGTTCTGCCAATGCACCTCACTTGGGTGGGCTTCTCCTACACAGGGCTCCAGCTCTTGCCTTGTGTGTCCATCACACGCAAGCCAGTGGTCTCCAAGCCCATCCCATAGCAGGGTGAGGGCTAAACTTGCAACCAGAGGGGTCCCAGCTATGTTCATGGAGCAGCTGGGCAGCAGGATGCCTTTTGTGCATCCTGGCTGGAGCACCCCATTAAATCCAAACCCAACTGCCTGTTGTGACAGGCAGGCAAGGAGAGCAGCAGCACACAAAAAGAATTCAGCAGGGTAAATGGTCACATCTGTCGTCCTCCATGTGCCAGGAGGAAGCACTAAGGTCACTGCATCATCTCATGGCACCTATGGACACACACGTGCTCCCTCGCACCTCCGGCACGGGTCATGCCTTGGTTTCATGTCTCCAAATCCCTTCTGACACTGATTACGCAGCCCATGTCCATAAACACTTCACAGCTCTTCAGTGGAGAGGTAGAGCTCATCCCAACACAAAGCACACCCAAATTCCCAGGGTCCACATTCAGACTGGAGCAGGATGGCTGGGAAATACCCTGTGTTGCTGCTCACCTCCCCTTTGCCTGCATGGACACAAGGCTTCGTGGAACTGTGCCTCAGGGGGCAGGTTTATTTTGAGGTATCCAAAAGCTGAAGGCAGTTCACACTCTGCCCATCACACTCACACTCCTGCAAAGCAGGTCCAGCTTCAGAACTCATCAATACCTCTTTAATAGTCAACCTGCACAGCTCCACAAAAATACCCTTTTTTATACATTGGTGTGAGACAATACTGATACCCAGTGGCTGATTAAGTTAATTACAGTTGAGTAAATATCCCCCTTGGTCATCTCTATGACTGCACCCCAAGGCCTGGCTCCCACCAGTTGGTAAGTGATGGGATATTTGGTTCCCACGTTTTTGGTGCTCTTCTAGGCAGGACTGCTGCTAGAAGCTTTTCCACTGAGAATCAAGTTCCAGTTGTACCTACTTTGCAGAGTCAAAACATTGGCTATGGCAAAGGCCAAACACTTTAATCATCCCAGCGTGTTATTTGCATTTGCTTTGGCTAACAAACGCCAAAGAGTCATTACCAAAACCAAAGCTGAATGCAGCTGAGGTCATGCTATGCTTTTTTCAGAGCAATAAAAACTGGCTATCAGTTTTGAGATGCAAACAGGTATGTTTGATCAATCTGCAGCAGGAAAACCTGTGATTTCACAGGACTAGGAAAACTTGGCTTTGTGTGAATCAGGATTCAAGGCAGAAGGCGCCGCAGTCCTCTGTGAGAAAGTTGCTATTTCTTTTTCCATCAATATTTTTCCTTCCCAAGTACATTTAATTTGAAAGAATTAATGAACAGCAGAAACAAATCCCTGTATACCGCAAACATTAGGCAGCGTACGGAGCGAGCCTTCAGAGGGGAAGCCAAGGGGTGAGGGTTGGAATTTATCAAAACATGATAGAATAAACCAGTTAATTATGTTAGGGTGATTGCCAGCATGCAACAATCCTAAGAGCAAAGAGCTTCTCAAACTGGCCTGAGGGTAGCGGCAGTTCAGCATCTGCAGTTTTAACCGTACGTTTCAGAGGTCTCCTGAATCTCATTAAGTAGCTGGTATTCCAATGGGCTGCCTGTTTTCCAGCTGACCTTGATGAGCTTTGATGCAATGGCCCCCCAGCTGCCATTTCTGCTGTGATAGCCCCCAGGGGCTCTTGTCTCAGAGCGTAGCACGGTGGCTCTATCGCCTTTCGGTATTAACAGCAACCCCCAAAGTCCCAGGGAATGTTCACCCAAACCCTAGGGCCACCAAACTGTCCCACTTCAACACACATCTTGTGGAGCCCAAATGGAAGCTGAGGTTCTGGGAAGAGCAAGCCAACTGGAAAGGGAGTGCTGGGAGTCAGCTGGTCCTGCAGGAACACCAGTCCTATCTCTATCAAACACCGCGTTCCCACAGCATTCACCCTCTCAAAGGATGAGGCATGCCTGCAGATGTGCCTGGCTGTAGGTCAGCAGGACTTGGTCTGGAATTGGGTTCCAGATTTGTCCCTTTTCTTGCTCTTTCCTCACTCAGCTGCTTAGGACCTGATTTGATGCTCTCTGCCTTAGGCAGACCCAGAAATGATGAGCTCTTGTTTTTGCTGGCTGTTGGGATCCTAAGCCCCTTTCATCAGGCATTTAGAATGATCCCATGTTCTGTCCCTGAACCTGCCTTGTGAAACTTAACACCAAAGACTAAGGGTCTTACTTCATTACAGGAGATTTTTTTTTCCCACCAGCATAAACTGGAGAAAGGTAATTTCCACAGCTGCATTATTTACCTCAGCTTTTACTAAGGCTCCTTTTATAGCAGTGCTAGAGGTTAAATCCACTGTTATTTCCTACATGGCATGACTTTACTGTACATTACAGTGCAGTGTTCATTTAATCCAAGCAATAAAAAGATAGACCAGCAACACTGGTTTTCAAAAGAGGAACTTAAATAACAATAATTGAAAAAAAGAAAGAAAGAAAAAGCAAAAGGGGAAAAAAGAAAATAAGAGAAAGGAGAGGGGAGAGGAGAGGAAATGGGAGAGGAGAGGAGAGGAAATGGGAGAGGAGAGAAGTTTTAAATCCAGCAAGTCTGTCCCTGGAAGAAAAATCACAACCTCTGCCTTGTTTTTCAAAAGTAGAAAGCCAGTATGTAACCTGCTAAAGATACCATGCTCCTGATTTGGGGCATTGCTCTAAAATTAACCATCATCCATTCAACAGACACAAACTCTGACCAAGTGTTTAAAAAAAAGAGCTCTAAATCTGTGTGTGCCCCAAGGGTTGTGCCAAACCCAGTCATACAACTCCACTGGGCACCAGCTGCAGGGACCAGCAGGTCTGTGTCCACACAGCCAGGTGATGCTATGTGAGACAAAGTCCCAGGGACAGAGTAGCTGAGCTGGCAGAGTCCTCACTGCCTCACAAGCACCCCAGTCCATCATTAAATCACTGGGTTATGTGGTGCTCATGGTTTTTCCAGGGCCAAATGGGTTGCAAACTTTCAAGCACTTGGGAGAATAACCAAAAGGCTTAATTCTCAGCCCAGCCAGGAGGCTTGAGAGACTATAAGCTTCACTTATAGTTGGGTAAAGCTTCTCCTCTACCATGATGTGGGGAATAAACCTCCATCACTCACTGAGGCCAGCGGTCCCTACCACGGGTACCACCTCCCGCAGCACCCTGGGGTTCCTGCCCACCTTCTGCAGCCACTGCCAAAGGGAAGGCAGATCTTTTCATCCCTCCATCCAACCCCTGAGGTGTTTCCTCTTGGGCTCACAGCACCCTATCAGTCACCGGGTGCCAGGGCGAGAAGGACACCTCAAAGAACTGACTGCCCCTTACTTACACCCTCCTCCCCACTGCCTGAGCGACTCATCCAGAGACATTTTCCCTTCCGATCTGGGAGAGGCCATTCCCAGACTTGGCAGCATCCCTGCTTTGAGAATTCCTCTGACATTTCCCCAGTAGAAGAAAGCAGATCCCTTTCCAAACTCACATGGGGGAACGAGCTGCGTGTCCCTCGTGCCTCTGGGTAATCTATAGATAGTGCTTCACAGTGGGCAGGGTGGGTATAAATAGGTGCAGAATATCTGTGTAAAAAAGCACACACTGCTCTGGGCTGGCAAGGTTTCTAATGAGATCTCCCACAAACTGTGTCATCATGTCAAGAGGATTTTACTCCCTGTAATTGAAGTGTGTTCTTGACTGTGCTCTCCGTCCCGCCCTTCGCTGCTCTCCTCTCGGAAACTTCCTTTGTTCAGCCTAAAGAGACATTTCATTAAATAAAAAATAATTTCTGGGAGTGGTAATTACAGTCTTTTTCAGATGGATGATATAGGGCTCTTCTCTTTTCCTTTCTGTTAGCAAAAACAAAGAGAATCCTGGTGTCTTTCATTAGGTGTCAGCCGCAGCCACCCTCCCCACTCCAAACCTCGCATGGGCTGGGTTTTTTCATCGGTGGAATTTGTTCTATCAAATGACTGAAGTTGGAAGCAAAGATTTACGTGGCAATGCTTGCTGCCTGCATGATGATTGATTGTGCCTCCCAGAGCTCTGCTACCCTTGGAAAGGGCTGCTGTTGAGCCTGTTTGGATTTTCTCTACAGAGAGCTCAGTGCATGGGAAGAGAAAGGCACAAGGTTCGGAGAAGTGGGGGAGAAGAGCCAGAGCCCCAGCCTGATGTCTGTGGAATTGCAGCCCTTTGGAACACAGGTGGCACAAACCTGAATCCACCCCACGGGGTGCTCCGATCATCATCATAACCTGCCCCAGGGGTGGGGTAATGCCAGAAACTGCTGCCTCTCACGTTCATGAGACACTTCACCAAGGTTTGTTTTGCATCTATGGTTCTTCTCCTGGTAGATGCTTCACCAAGCCCCTCATGTTACGAATCAGTGCAATTAGCAAGGCTGCTAATGACCCGTGCAAAGGTCTGAAGCTCACAGGCAGCCCTGTGCCCACAGATGCTCTCTGACACGGCAGGCAATCTCCCACACCACGGGGATGCTCTGGCCAAGCTTTCCTAGCTGTATCTGCCTCCCTACTGAAAAGCCAAGAGATGCTCTAAGGCGCCTGCTTATTGAACTGGTGTCTCCCGGTATCTGCGAGTGGGTGACACTGGCCCGGGAACAGGTGTCCTGCTCTCAGCCTGTGTCCCCACAGCCACGTTCACTAGGACTGGCTGCCCACAGCCATTGCTGGGCATCACCCCTGTCACTGGTCCGACTCTTGCTCAACTTGGTGCACACTAGGACACCTCTGTCACTGTGCCCACTGCACCAGTGTTTCCTACCTAACCTGGTTCCACTTCCAAGCTCACATTCTATAATGCCCAAGCTCAGTGACATCAGCAGCAGCCTCAGAGACATGATTCCTCAAGTTCCATGAAAACAGACCACCGGATAGAGAAGACAGGACTTCTTTGTTTCCCCTTGGAAGAAACAGCACCCGAGCGTGGGCTCACACCTCTGTCACCACTGAAGACTCTTGCAGGGGCTCCTCCAAGGACCCCAAACCTCATGGGTGCTCTGGGACTTACTTGTTATGAACCTCTGCCCATCCCCACGCAGCACATCTTTAATCTGGAAACCCTCCTGGAAGCTGGAAAGCTGAGATCCAAGTCCTTTTCCCCAGCAGATTTCCCATGTATGACCCGGGCAAGTCACTTCTCACTATGATTATCATCATGGGAGATCTAAGAAGTGCCAAATATCTTCAACTCCCTTGAGTGCAGGAGAAACCTAAAACCTAAGACTCCTTCATTTGGATTTTAGCCAAGCTTTTGGATTTAATACCCTTCCATTTACAAGAAGCTGTTGGAGATCCTTAATGCCCTCCAGAGCTCCCAAGCTCAGCTTTATGTTTTAGCTGGAAGCTAATCACCAACTCCAAGGAGTGATACAGTGAAACATCCACTTTTGTGGGAACCTGAAGAATGGTATTTCCAACAAGTAACATGGAAATGTCCTTAGGGCCAACTACAATCTCCCTGCAACATGACATAACATGACCTGAATGTGCTGTAGTGAGGATGGGGACACAAACTTAGCATGGCTCCTTCTAGATTCACCTTCCCCTAACTTTTCCAGTGGAACCCACAGCCACACTAACCGCACCGCTCTTACTACACTTAGGCAAATAAAACAGGAGTAAGCAGATATGCCCAGCTGGTGTAAACCCAACTAGCAAATTCCAGCTGACAGCTTCAAAGTGGTGTCTTTGAATTTATTGGCATTTCAAAATGTTTCACAGAACCATGGTCTGCTGGCAATGGAGAGCCTTGTTCTAGAAACACAGGGAATCAGCAGAGGGAAGTAACACAGCAGAAAACTCTTTATGAAGGTGCCAGTTCACGAGTACCCTTTTTGGGGAGGACACTTATGTTCAGCAGAATTCACAGAATCACAGAATCCCAGACTGAGGTGGGAAGGGAAGCCGACCTAGTGCCACTCCTGCCATGGGTAGAGACAACTTCCACTAGCTTGGGTTATCCAAAGCCCCATCCAACCGGGCCTTCCAAACAACCGTGGTTCCTGTCCATACATTTAGGAGCCAAAAACAGGCTGAAAAGGAGCCTGCAGCCGAGTGGACCCCGTTAGATCAGAGTTCCTTGACTCGCGTTTCAGCTGCGAGTAACAAGGCACCCAAGCAAGCTGCCCAGAATGGAACTGGTCCCATCAAACCCTGCCTGCCAGGCTAATGGTTTCAGGCTGCCAAGGTTGGTTTGTTTTCTTTTGAATCAGGTTCTCACATTTCAGCTCATGAAGGACTGTGAGGGCCACATCCTCACCTGATGTAAATGACTCCATCGCCTCATAAAGGAGCTTTGCTGGCTTACGCCAAAAGAAGGGCTGGCCCACCAGCCTGAGCCCACCAGTCTCTGGTCTGAACTGGTGGTGTGGTGCTGACTGATGTGTCGCTGGAGCCGCAGGGTTTCTGAGCTCAGACACAAATATGTCATATATGTCAACAAAAGCCTTGGAGCCTGGATGATGTATGAAGGTAATAACATCTGAGAACATAGTAACTGTAACGATTGCAGACACATGAAATGAAAAAACTACTCAGGGAAAGCCCGGGAAAATCTGGAGCAACGTCTTTCATGTTTCCCAATCATGCACAAGTTGGTGAAGTGACTGGGAGGATTTGCCCACAGTCACTAGTGGGAGAGGAAAAAGAAGGTGGCAATGTACACTGCAGTGAGCAGCACCTTCCCCTCGCCCTGGTTGTGCCATGGGGACCCGTGACATGTGTGGGCTTTACTACAAGAAGAGGCATCTCTGAAGCTCCTCACCTCCCTCCTCACCAGCCAGCCAAACAGGTTTCCCCATGCTCAGCCCAGACAGCTTTGGGCTGGAGTGACAGGCAGTTTAATTCTTTCCTTCACACTCTTTGGTCCCTGTCCCCTATTGAAACTCTATAGCTGTTGATGTGTGTGGCATGGCTGCCCACGGAAAGGAGAGGGCAGAGCCTTCTGGCAGTGAGTTACCTCCTGTTCCCTGACATCTCTTATTTCTAGGAACTGAATACTCAGTGCCACTCCGCATCCATCCTGGTGAAGCCCAGATGTAACCAGGGAGAAGGAAACATACTGCTTAGCTGTTGAAAAGACTGACATGGAGTCAAACAGGAACACCCCTGAGCAGCGCCGCACCATCCATCATGCCTCCCTCCCTCCTCCTGCCCTCCCATTTCAGTCTCCTCCAGTTGTCAGGAAACCCCACACCAGTAACAAGCAGTACTTAAACTGTCTCAGCAAGTAAAGCCTAACTACTCAAGGTTTCAGTATATTTATGCAATCCAGTCTGGCTCTGGGCCCACGCTAGCTTTATTTATCTAATGTCTGTGCTGTAGGCGATGAATTCATAGAGAAGGTATTATTAGAAGACAACACACATAAAGGGGAGGAAAAAAGCAAGTGAGAAGTCCAGTGGAGCAAGGCTTTGCTGTGCTCCCAGCTCTCCTCCGAGACGGCGATAGAGCAGCAGAGCTGTGAGAGCCAGGCAGAGCCCTGAGCTGGAAGGTTTTGGGCAGGCTCCCCATCACAGTGAGGAGCACAGGGCGTCATGACCCTGGGGACCTTTCCCATCACAGCTGGGTGCACACTGAGTATCAGGAGGGACATGTGTACAAACCTGCTCCGAGCTCTCAGGAGAGGGGAGGGCAAAGCAGCTGCTTCCTTGGCCCTGGCACACCTCCCTTCCTGCCTCTCAGCTTGGGTTATGGATGAGTACAGACTCACAGAGCCTCCTTCCCTTGGCTGCACCAGGTGGTCATGCAGACAACCCATGGTGTGAAGATACGAGACTTTCGGGAAGCCTGACAACCCCCAGCACCTGCTGGGGCGAGCAGTGGCGGGCTGCCCCCTCACTACCTCCAGGTCAGGAAAGGAGCTTAGGACACAAAGGATGCACCTGCTCACCTCACTGGGATGCAACACCACCAGTGCAGGGCTGGGTGCTGAATCATAGAATCGTAGGGGTTGCAAGGGACTTCGAGAGATCATCGGGTCCAAACCCCCTGCCAAAGCAGGTTCCTTAGGACAGAGAATAATGACCTTTAATCAGTTGAAACTGGCTCACAACACCCATTTTTTTGCAAGAGAATCCCTCTAACATAACACCCCAGCACAGCCATCCCGAACCATTTCTTCATGCAGCCCTGCACAAAGCACTGCCATGTCCAATAAAACACTGTCCTAAGCTGAAACGTCTGTTACCATGCTGCTACTTATAAAAGACAGCAGTATATTCCACTAATTGACTCAAACCAATTAATTATGCAAGAAAATATGCAAAAACCAGTCCATGGAAATTATCCTGGAACCTTAAATCAGCTTTTCCGCAACAATTAGAAGTTCCTCCAGGACCCTTTTAATGTGGGAAGGAGTCTTGAGTCACTGTTTCATGTCACTTTGTCAGAAAAAAAAAAGCTGTTTCCTAGAAAGAAAACCACTTATAGGGGCTTGATAATTGAATGAAAGTATTTAAATTTCCACCCAACATGCACCTAGAAGGGAAATGCTCACAAGCCACAGCAACAATGCAGTATTAAACCTGCCTGTACATGGGGCCAGGAAGACTCTTTGAAATAAAGGAGATAATAGAGGAGAGAGACAGTGTGATCACAGTAATTAAGGATGGAAAAGTCAAATCATAATAAACATGTGTATTCTGGTTTCCCCTTTGGATTCAGGGAGTCCTGTGGCTCAGCATCACATTAAAGCTCATGCTTTAGTCACTAGAATCTGCCATGGCTGCAAAGCTGAACAGAGATGGTATTTTCCTACCCCCAATTTTGATATCTAAACAGTGGAAGGGGCTGTTTGGCTTGCTTTATGGATAAATTTAATTCCTGAATTCTTTATCCAGTTCTTAAGCAAAACAAGAAAAAGTCCAGCTAGAGCAAGGGGTAAAGTTCTGCCTATAAGGATCCCTGCCTAGACATTATCTGATAGGAGTTACTCACCACTGAAAAAACCGCTGAAGAAACTCCTTTTGTTTCTCACTGACATCACCTCCAGACTACAAGACACCTAGTTCCACAGAAACCTAGCTAACTTGTTTAAAAACAAGCTACATCTCAATCTGTCCTGCTTTATGAGCAAACTATTCCCTCTGATATATCACTGCAGAAATCCAATTGGAGTCATGCCTTTACACCTTACTGCTTACTTTTTCTGCCCTCTTTTTCTTTCTGTAAGCTCTAGACAGGGGGAAAAGTGCAGCGTAAGGAACTTGCATTGCTGGGGCCTTAGTAATATCCGTCAGTAAAGCTCTAATTAGATAGGGAGTAGTATTAATCTTGTGCATCGCCTGAGGGCCACTGCCAACATCCAGCAAAACCTCTATTGATGAGGAAGGATTCCAAGCATGCCTGTATGAAAAATGAAAGAGATGAAATATTTACTTACTTTACCCTTCCCTCAACCACTCATTCTCAACCCAGAAATACTCTAGACCCCAACAGACTAAATCTTCATCTTTGCTTTAACACCAAAGGTGATGTGTGCTAAGCCCTTGGGTTCTTCCTCACGTGCCTGTATTCCTTAAATGCTGGGTATTTCAAAGAAACCTCCAGATGTAGAGCTTTTACATTTAAAATATGTTAATGGACTGAGAATAGTTAATGCAAAGAAAGATATTGGTCAGTTGTGATAACGGAAGTCATAGCCTGCTCATCCTACATGTGATTTGTAACTCGTATCTCATTTATTTGGCATCAAAGAAGTGATTTATAGATGTTCTTTTTCCTTCCATCCCACCCTTGTTTCCTGGATGAGAGGGAATAAGATGTTTTATACAGAGGTGTTACTTTTTTTCACATGAGTCTGTATGGTGAGAGATTACTCTGGCCTGTTACAGATAGCTGAAACACCCCCAACAAAGAGTTTTCTTCTTGAAAAGGCATTTAATAAAAGTAAACTTAAAAAAAAAAATAATAAAAACAAGCTGTGTCTCTTTCACACAGCTTCCAACTTCACAATTTCCTATTTTTTCTTCTTTTCTTGCTATTTTTTTGCAATTGACTACCTCCTTAGAATTATTTGCTTGCTGAAAATAGAAAAAAGAAGCCAGAAGGTGAACACTGCCCATAATTCTTTCTATAGTCATTTGCTACTTTCAGCAGAAAGCAGTCATGACTTTTTTCCCCAAACATAGAGAGCAGAATAGAGACAATTTTAGCTTTCTTTCTTTCCTTTGACACTTGCTATTGTATCTCTCTCTACTCTGCCCTCGTGAGGCCCCATCTGGAGTACTGTGTCCAGATCTGGGGCCCCCAATACAAGAAAGATGTGGAACTGTTGGAGAGGGTTCAGAGGAGCCACGAGGATGATTAGAGGGCTGGAGCACCTGCCCTACAAGGAAAGGCTGAGGGAGCTGGGCTTGTTCAGCCTGGAGAAGAGAAGGCTGCGGGGGGACCTCATTGCAGCCTGCCAGTACCTGAAGGGAACTTATAAACAGGAAGGGATTCAACTTTTTAAAAGGGTAGATAATAGCAGGACAAGGGGGATGGAGTGAAGCTAAAGGAAGGAAGGTTTAGATTAGATATTAGGGGGAAGTTTTTTACAGAAAGAGTGGTGAGGGGCTGGAACAGGCTGCCCAGAGAAGTAGTGGATGCCCCATCCCTGGCAGTGTTCAAGGCCAGGTTGGTCGGGGCCCTGGGCAACCTTGTGTAGATCCAGACCTGGAGGTTGGTGGCCCTGCCTGTGGCAGGAGGGTTGGAGCTCTATGATCCATGGGGTCCCTTCCAACCCAGACCATTCTACGATTCTGTGATGATTCTCTCAGCCAGTGGCAGGTACCCTTGAGAAAAACTATTTCCCTGGTTATCTTTTGTTTCAGAGTGAAGTACAACCCTGGATTTTATGTGAATGGAAGAACAACTTTACCCCACCTATGTGAATGAACACTGCTCGGGCTCAGTAACCATCAAATGTGAGAGTCTGACAGCATCAGCTACTAAAGGAATGAGGAGTCAGCACCAGGGTCCTGCACATCACTGCTTAATCCAGGAAAGAATTTAAGTAGACACTTAACTTTAAGCTAGCAAGTAGTTCCATTGATATAAATGTGACCATACAAGATAATTAGCATTAATTCTGCACCTAAGTGCTTTGCATATCAAGGCCAAACTGTTTTGCAACTTCAAGGTTTGAGACCACCGCAGGCTCTGAGTCACCTGTGCTTCTCCAAACTCCTTCCTTGCATGTGGCCAACAACACTGACAGTGGATTGTTTGGCCACATTAACATTATTCATTACTAATTTCCAAACACTAACAAGTGTGAATGCCGTATCTGTTAGGACTCAGGGGAGAAATCCAACCTGTCTACTACATTTTCCCTGAGGGAATCCCACCCACTATGTCACAACCATAATTTTCAGTATTTAAGTTCTCATTTGAAAAAATAAAATAACATAAAATAAAATAAAATAACATAAAGTAACATAAAATAAAGAAGTGGTTGCCACAGAAATGATTGGAGCCCAATGTGTCCCTGTTTGTATTGTTGGAGCCGTGGGGAAGCCAGCCCAGCAGCTGAAGCACATCCATGATTTCAGCACGGGACTTAGGGGAAGTCGAATCAAAAAGGGCCAATCTAATATTCTGCAACAAATATTTTTCCTCTAAGGAAATGGCAGATTCTGAAATCTACCCACTGCAGCAGTAAATCAGGGAAGCTCATTAAAGCAGTTCTCAGGAGAGCAGCTGGATTAGTCAAGCCAGTAAAACCCAAGCTGCATTTGCCGGTCACTTTGCCAGCGCTGTTATATTTTTAACCCAGAGCTTTACACTTTGGTATCCAAAGCCCTTCAACCAAGGCATTGCACTGCTATGGACTGAAACTGCTCTTCCAACCTGTCTGGGAATGAGCCTATGTTATAATGATATCATTTCATTTCATGCTGAGGCCAAAGATCTCTGCTCTAAGAGGATGCAGAGCCAACCAGGAAATGTCCAAGCACTTCCAAGAACAGGTACTGGTGAAAGCAGGATTTCCTATCCATCCCTCACCGCTGCAAATACACCCCCCAAGCTGGCCCAGGTGTTACGTGGAGCACTTGGCTCTGTGGAGCTATGGCAAAGCTGGAGTGAGTGATCCCTCTACTCTTTCTGCCAGGGGAGGTACGGGCTGCCTTAGCTGGGTGGTTCAGCTGTCCGTGCAGCCTGGCTCGAACTGGGTCTGGGAAGCAACCTGGGTATGTAAACCCAACCAAGCCACCCAAGCTTGCAAAAACACAAAGTTTTTACAAAATAGCCACTCAAACCATGTCATTTTGCAGCTCCATGGTGGAGGTTCAGCTGTGGTTCTTACCCCAGCAGTCCCCCAGTTTGCCACAGAGCAACGGCTCACTGCTATGGAGCTGTTGTGTTGCCTGCAGCAAGCAACACCCCACACAGCCCACCGGGCAACGGAGGTTGGGGGTGGGGATCTAAAGCACAGCACTTCCAGGCTCTGGAACTGGACAAGTCCTCAGGAATGGGCTCACATAGTCCTTCCACAGGCTCAGCATGAAATAAAATACTTGCCATGGCCACAAGTGCTGCTGTAGCCTGCCTTCCTTACCTTAACAGCAAGGGACATACTTGAACCTGGTGATGGGCTTCATCTACCAAATAAACTGCTCTCTAGACTTAGCAGAGACAGCTGGAGAGCAGGCAGTCACCCAGGCAGCAATAAAGAGTTTATATAACCTTTTTCTGCTGGATGGTAAATCCAAGTACCCCTCAATTTTAGCCCAGCAGGATGTACTGAAGTTGGGAGACTGGGCAAACTCATAAAGGTAAACGTTCCAGAGGATTTTCCCTGCAGGAAGAGTGGGAGCTTAGGTGCCTGTGTATAGAGCTTTATTACCAATACAGCCGGTCACAACATTAGAATCAAACATTCATGTTCGAAAAGTTCAGTCTCTATAAATACAATTCAAAATGCCTTTGGGCCCTCTAAAACTCTGGGTGCTCTCCTACCATTAAAGGGCTGCACCTCCCTGGAGGCAGCACAGCAAGGATAAAAAACTGAGCTTATGACTCATTCTTGCTCAGCTTGGGGATGGAGGAGACTACGTGGGACACCACTATGGGCTGATAGAGAGGTGCATTAACAGCTGTTATTTAGGCCTTGTCATCCTTCTGTGAAGCTCTACAGATACAGGACTGGTCACTGCTAAGTAACTGATGAAGCTCTGGGTCAGCAGCAGGTCTTTAGCAGCATGCAACAATAAATAAAGGTTTTCAGGGTGGGATGTGAAGAAAAGAAAGCATCTCTAGGTGCTGACATCTGGGGAGGGACAGAGTTAGATTCAATATCTCTAACGACCTCAAGTACTTCCGGCATCATCATGGCGCTCCCCTCCCTGTCTCCAGAAGGGCAAGATGGGTCTCTGTGGTCCCCACGTGTGTGCATCACTAGCAGGAGTGGGGGCATTGGAAGGCTCCCCACAGGGGGTGCAGACCCCTCAAAGCAGCCCATCTCTTTCCATAGAGGTGTCACCCAAAGTCCTGTGACCCAACTCCACTTGTCTGCAAAGTGCACGATGAGGCAAAGAGATGTAGCCCATCAATTCTGGGATTTCAGCAAGCTCATCCACGATAAGCAAAACTAACAAAGGCTCATTTCCCACTTGTCTGTACTCCCAATCTTTCTCCACCCCCTTTTCCCCATGTGAATCTCTGATGTCTGATAAAAGGTGAGCTGCTTGGCCTCCTCCCTCAGCACACTACTAACAGGGGCTCTCCCATTCATTCCCCTGCCACTTGTTTTTTTCCCAAACCTGTAGGAACATATCCTTCTTTGAGATCTTCATCCTTTTTCTAAATTTGGTTGAAATTGGCCAGCGAATTCAAAAGCTATTAGACACACACACACACCCCAGAGGCGGTGCGATCATACGAGACTCATTTCCTTAGGATATTAGGCAAAAAATGCCTAGTTGAAAGCTTTTTGATGTTTGGTGCACCTTTCTCCATTTCCTGGTTCTGCGTGAAATGCCAAGGAGAACCAAAGACACCACAAGTAAAAGCCCATCCCCAGAAGTCTGTTATTAGCCTTGTTTCTAGCGCAACTCTTGGATGTATATCAAAAAAGAACCTCCCCCCCCTCTGGGGTTTGCTCACCCTATAGGGATCTGTGGGTGGCATCTCGATGATCGCTCTCCCCACGTCCTGCTAGCAAGAGTGCTGATGCTGGGCTGCATATTTTTAGCTCGTTGTTCAAGTCAGCATATTAACTCTATCGCTCATATCGCTCTCGTTGACTCTTGTGTGAGCCTGGTCATTATGAGGAACATTCCATTGGTTTGGCAATAGCATTTCCTAGGGAACCTGCTTTGGCAGGGGGGTTGGACTCTACCTCTTGAGGTCTCTTCCAACCCCTATGATTCTGTGTGATTCTGTGATGACATTAAGATTTCCCTCCAGATAGAGAAATCAGTTTAGAAAGAGCCACTCTCAGCCTTGGATCTATCAGGGGCTATCATGAATTCAGACAGGCTAAGTTATTAAGAGGAAACAACTGAAAATTAAAACCACCTTACTGAAGATTTAGCATAATTTGTATAAATATTACCAGGACTCTGTCGCTCTGGTCATTCTGTTCGCTAACAGAAGGTGAAATAACAGCCACAGCAGCACTGGCACACACAGCAAGATGGAAAGAGAAACAAAAACCAAACGGTCTCATCAGCCAGATGGGGCCTTATTCTGGAAATAAGCATGGTAAGTGGTGCTGCTGGTCGAGCAGGACTCGCTGTGGGGTTACCGTCCGTGCTAGAAGGGACTGCAGGAGAAACTGTTGCTGAGAGGTTATTTCAGACAACTTCCACTTGCGGTCAAGCCCTCAGACAGACAGACTTTGATGAGGGCTTTGATTCCTGCTGTCAGGCATGTTTTCAGATATTTAGCTCCAAGGTAGCTAAACTCTAAGCCTGCTCATAGGAGAATTATTGTAAGCCCTTAACCCCAGAGTCACGAACCAAACGCTGATCCAAAAACCATATCCTCAACTCATTTCACATTCAAATCCCTCCTTCTAGGAGATGCTGAACTATCTCGGCTCTCATTTGGTTCAGCGGGCGTTGAGGCCGCTTAGCAGACTGCAGGATCAGACCTGCTACAGTACCTGAAGAACCAGCTTTGAAATGAGGAGCGCAGAGCCCGGGTCTGAGCTGGGAGCTCAATCCATCCAGGATTGAGCAGCAGATCCACGCACCAGTTAATTATATTAAATAATACCTTCTAGGAGATACACAGATGGCTTTTGCTGCCACCTCTGTGCCAATTATGCTAACTATTGGTTTCTTTTCAAAGGCAGAAGCAAAAAAATAACATTCAGTTGAAACTGCAGGAAGAAACTTAAGTGGGCAGAGGATAATTATCTGAGCTGGAATCCAACCAAAGGACCAGAGCGAAGAACCCCTGCTCCAGCTGAGAAGGATCACGGGTGTATTAAACCCATAGTGGAGCCCTGGTTGTTGTCTGAGGAGACAGGAGCTCTTTCAGTCTGGTATTTTCAGAACAGTCTTTGTTTTTCCCATTCCATCTTCCTGGAGAGACAGAATTGTGTTCTTCAGATAACCACACCACAAAAGGAGAACTAATAAACCACGAAGATCTATTTTAAATTAACATTAGTGATCGAGCTTAAAGCCACAAACCCAAGGAGAGGCTCCAAAGCTGCTCTCCCTGCCATCACTCAGCACACGTTGCATGCGAGATAAGAACACTGAGCTTTTTATTTGGTAAATTTTAAAACCACTTCTTGGGCGACCTCTCGCTATCTCTTGCAGCTGCAGCACTGAGAGTGGAGGTGGGTGGATGTAACCACAAACCTGAAATTTCCCAGCTTTCATTTTTAATTCAGTTCCTTAAAGTTCTTGGAGAGGGAAGGGATGGGCTTTGGGGCTGGGTGGTTTTTTGGTTGGGTTTTTTTTTTTGGTTGGGTTTGTTTTTTGGGTGGGTTTTTTTGTTTGTTTGTTTCTCTGCCAATTTAAACTTCTTTTTATTATGTTCAGTGCTATGTTTAGGCCTCTCTCCAAAGACTGTCTCCCAAAAATTAAGAGACAATTTTATTACTATGCTGAGAAACTTCAAAAAGGGATCTGATAGTGGGGGACTTTTCAACCCTGTTTAATGAGATCTAATGACTGGAACTTGCAAATAGACATATTCAACCTTAAATGAAGATGTAATCTTCTAGCTGTGAGGGTAATGACATACTGGAACTATTTCTCATGAAAGGTAGCCTCACTATTGCTCAGAAATGTTATACTGAAATCAGATAGCATTCCAGAAAACAGTATCTAATTTGGGTCAGGGTGAAGGTCTAGGGGCTGGAAGCAGACAGAAGGGAAAAGGGCTGAGATCAAGCTGGATGTTTATCTGGGGTTTAGGGCTGGGAAAGTCTGTATCACCCCATGTATCACTGTCCTTCCCTGGCCCCGAGGAGAAGACGACTGCCCACGTTGCTGTTGCTGCTCTGCAACCCCATCCTGTGCTCCTGCAGCTCGGCGAGAGGCACAAAGCTGCATTTCCTCTGATGGGAGCTGCAGGAAGAGGGGGACCCCTGGGAACATCTAACCTGAGTGCCCCTTATCACTTAGTTGCAACCAAAATCTCTTTAGACTACCAGAGACTGAAGTCCTTTTGTGTCTCTCCTTTAGCTGTCCTCAGAATGCATCTGCTCTGCATTTGCAGGGAAGGCTGGAGATGTTCCCCACCTCAGTCTTTCAGCACATCCAAAACAAGACATTATTTTTGCCAAGTGCCTTTCTAGAACTCACCATTCTCCACCCCAGGGCTGAAGGCTACGTTTGCTTTGCACAAAACATATAAAGGCCAAGTCAACCCCTCAGAAGCAGCAGTACCACAAGCATAGTCAGAAGCCACCTCCAGTGCTACAGAAATCAGGTATTTATGGTTTATCTTTACAATAATTTCCACTAGACGGTAACAAATTGTGGTGTTTTCTCTAGTTATTTCCATCTTTCCTCCCTGTACTCTGCTCCTTGGCTCATTTGGTGAGATGCAGCAGCAGGCTGGTTAAGGGCAAACCTACTGTCTGTGCTCTGAAAGGGAATATTGGCGAGGGCTGGAGGACCCACCAGACTTCCTCATTTATCTGACCATGATTTCCCATGGAAGGAAAAGACCAAAAAAAACTTCTCACAGGTCACAAACATCGTAAGAAGCCTGGACTCTGCCACACACACGTGCCTGGTCCTCAAGGGAAGCAATTATCAGCCCTTCTTGCTGGGGAGGCCACAGAGTGATTGACACATCCCACCCGTATCCATACAGATGTCCAGTCCCATTCACTCCCATCTGTACATGCCCAGCCAGTCCAACATCTTTCTGCAGCACTCTATTCACTTTGGGGGGGTGAAGAAAAATGTACATTTCCCACACGTAACGATAGGGTTATTCAATGAACATAGCAGCCATCAGCAATGTAGTTCAGCGAGCCCAAACCTCAGAGAGATCCAGCATTCTGCTGCACCGGAAACATACGGGAGCTGCATTTCCAGCATGGCACACAGAGGGGCAATTTCTCATCACAGCTGATGAGATGTGGAGCTGACCTCCATTTGCTTCTCTGCATGCGCTCAGAGGACCTCTCCTGGTAACTGAAATGGGAATTCTGCTCTTGGGATACCTAGGCCTGGAGGGTGCTGGTGTAACGACACCAATTTTGAAGCAGGACCCAGGGTGTTGGCTGAGGGACAGCAGGAATGCTTGGAGAAGACAAAGCCCTGCTCTGCTTGCTGGCTTCTTGGGGTCCCGAAGCATGGGTTGGTAAATAGCCAGCAGCCACCAGTGCAAGGTGCCTGAGAGAGAAGAGCTGTGCTCTGCTCAAGCAGGGATGGAGCATCAGATGATGTCTGCTCCTCCTCTGCGTGCCCACTGGAAGCACTGATGATGACAGATCATGTCAGTGCAGAAGCATTCATTACATTCTAGCTCCTCCATACGCAAATGTCAACCAGACGTGGAGAAAGGTGCCTCACAGGCTGTCACTAACCCCTCATCTCAATCTCACCCTTGACAACCAGGCAAGGGAGTGGGGAGGAATGGCAAAAACCCTGATAGAGTCAGAGAACATATCGCACATGCCCAGGAGGGCTCCGCAGAGCCCCCGTGCAGCAGCACTGCTCCGTGTCCCTGCTACCCAACAGGCACACACCACATGCAGGGCCAGCAATGGTCCTGATACACTAATCCACACACGTCAGTGCCAGGAAGGATTCAAAAGGGGATGGGGTAAAATTGTCCCCACTGACAAGAAACCTGTCATTCTTTGTAACAGACGTCCAGGCATCACAGCTTTGCTTACATCTAGCAGTGAACACGCTCCTTACAGAAGCAGGCGGCACACCTGAGTACACACACACACCACAGGTTGGACTCACTTTAGCAGTTACAGGAGGAACTGGTGCACTGACCTGCCAAAAAAGCCCAAGCTCAAGTCACCCGAGGTCCTCAGGCTGCTTCCCCAGGTGCTCATCCTCCCCCAGACCTCTGGCTCTTCCCTCCCAAATGGAGTCACTGTTTCTTCCTCCCCACACTCCAGCTGGCTGTAGGACTCTGAACACCTTTTAAATATTTAAAACACTAAATGAGGTATTTAATCCTATTTTTTACCAGCTACAGCCATGCAAGCTGAGGTTGATTCCTATCAGCTGGGCTTCTGTAGGGACAGGGCTAAACCAAAGCGAGCACAAAAGGCAGGAAGGGATAAAACCCAAATGGGACAGTTTTAATTAACAGACTTAACATCTGAAAACAGAGGGAGAGAAATGGTCCTTGCTTGTGTGCTTCAGAGGTTATTTGTGAAGAGAAAAGGCCCTGATGGTTTGGTTTGTCCTACGTAGATGCTGCAGCTTTTGCTCTTCTGTTTTTGAAGGTTAAGATTTGCCTCATTCGCTCTGCTCTCCTCAGAGAGATCGGGGATCTCTGGACAACTCTCAGGACAACCATGCTGATGATTCAGTGCTGCTGGAAAAGGGGTAATGAAGCTGGTGTCTCTGTCAGGGAATACCTGTCCCTCACAGCTCTGCCTCTTCCAGAAGTCCCTGCCCTGCAGAAGAGCTACAGGACATTGGTGTGGACACCAGCCACCCTCCTGCAAATCCCCACAGCTCAGCCCAAAGCACCCACCCCTGGGATGTGGACCATGTTTTTTGGTCAATATGCAAAGCAAGAAGAAAAAAAAGCATAAGGTAGTGGGGTTTGTGTTTTGTTTGTGATTTGTAACTAATAACTATATATTAAATATACAGCACTCAGACCTCTCTGCAAAGGAAATGAGCCTTATGTGGATTTATGAAGTGGTTTAAATATGAAAGAATGCAAACCAGCAGCATCAAACCAACCAAGGACAATGAGAAGGAAAAGGAAGAAAGAAGTCTGGGGTGAGTAATGAGAAAAGAAACCAGATTCAGGCCTGTCCATATGACACCAGCGCAGCAACAGCATCTCTGCCTTGAGATGTAGCAGTTAGTTGGAGCTCCTGCCACTGCCCCTTGCCCCCTGTTTGCAAACACATATAAAGAAAATCTCCAAAGAATTTACAGTTGAGCATCACTTCTGCCAAAATACCAGAATCTGCCCCTGTGCTGAAAGGGCTGGATTGGACTCTGGAGAGATTTGTGGAGAAGAGTCAAAATAACTGGTAAGTGCAGAGCAGGCGTGTCACAGAAACCTGACAATAGATGCCTGAAACCTTAAACACAGTCAGATCATTCCTGAACATTCTTTCAGTCCTGATGCTGCTCAAACCAGTTCAGTTAGAGATGGTTTGGGGGTGCTCAGAGGTGACACCTCTACATCTGCAGGTGGAGGAGGACCATTGCTCCTGGCATTTCGCTGAGCCAGCTCCGCTGATCCCCATTAGGCTGGTAGGTGACAAGCCCTTAATTATCACTTCTCACTTTCCTGGCTAATTTTTGCTGCTTTGCTGGATGCAGAAAGACTCTCATAAATTTTAATGAAGCAAAAAGAGAAATAGGAAAGTGAGGAATGGTCATGGAAGCTTCACAAATCACACAAAGCCCCAGCGTATGAGGGCATGTAATTGTCTTACCAACTGCCTGCAAGCCAGTTCAGAGAGAGAGAAAGGGCCAGTTCAGGATCCTTCCTTAAAGGAATTAAAAAGAAGAGCTGGAAGCAGGCAGGAATGTCTTCCAGTAACACATGCCTTTAGAAGGATCCGATAAATCTTGGCCTGGATTTATTTGAAAAGGAAAATTCACATAAAGACACTCCCTTGATCAACATAGCTTGAGTGGCTTATCTTTAAATCAAACCCAAAAGCTCCAAGGCACACATCTTTGAAATCTGAGCTTTAATGGTATTAAGAGACTGAGACCACCAGTTTCAGACTCAGATCCTGAAAAGCAGGACTTGAACCAAACTGGTTGATTGTATCCAGAACAGCATTTTTCTTTTCAACTTGGGGGAGGCTGGAGAGCGAAGGGTCAAGCAAGACTGAGATTTATTTACTGGCACTGAAAAGTAAACATCAGGCATTATACTGATAACAACCTGGCCCTGACAAAGGCCATTGGCAAGGCACATTCTTGAGGAGGAAGAGTTTTGGTTGCTATATTTTTGCTTTGCTAAGGGATAGACAGTAAAGCAATTACATTCTTGAGGGGTACAGACAAGGCTGGGAGAGAGCTGCCCTGTGTTTAAAGTGGCAGTAGATGCTAGCAGAGCAGGGACGGTGGAAAGGTGGGTAATGGCTGGAGCCCAGCAGAGCCAGGATCAGGGCTCGGGGCTTTGCCAGCCCCTCTTTATTTCCCTGCTTGATATAAACTGGATAACGACTCCAAAACCCACTAGAGAGAACAGATGACTCATTAGAGAGCCTTGCTGCAGAGCTCCAGTGTGAGAATTTACACACAGCTACGCTCTTCTGTAGTATCCATCCATCCATCCATCCCACTGGATATGGAAAGCAGCTTATTCCAGAAAGGTATTTCAAGGAAAACCTTTCCTGTGTAGGTTTTAAGGAAAGACCTGGGAAGGACTCTGCCAGGGAAAGAAACTACAATTTAAAATCCTTACGCTGGGAGGCTTGGTAAGCACAGTACAGACCTCGGCAGTGGGTGTGTGTTTCTGGGGACACAGCCCTATGGGAGGCAGCAGCAACTGCTGGAAGCATGCAGAAAACCTCCTTCCATTGCATGCTGAAAAGCAGTCCCCAAAGCTTCATCCTTTTATTAGCCAGCTCCTGCTCCCTGCTCACCCACTGTGTTTCCAGCCCTGAGCACAGACCTATCCCAACGCAGCTTTGGGGGAGTCACTGTGGGCAGAGGGGTGCCCAGCCCCTGGCACTGGAGAGAGCTGCAGGAGGAAGAGGAAGGTGGCTCAGAGGTGCAGAATGGGGCTGCTTCTGGCACTCTCCCAGCCTCTCCAGGAATGCCTGGTGGTGGTGGAGTGAGGTCATGCTCACACTGACAAACCCTTCCTACCTCCCAAACCACAGGGCAAGCCCTCCTGATGCAGGAGGACAACAGGATGTCGTAACTTCTGTGGGCTCTGCTGACTCACTCTTCACCCTGCAGCTCCCCTCTGGGATCTGGGAATCCCACATAGGGTCCAGCTTGAGAAACATGCTGATGGGACATTCTCTGCCTCGGAAGCAGCTGTGTTTGGGGCTAAACATGTGTGGCCACACCTTCAAGCCACACATGTTGGTAGATCCGTGCAACCTGTTAGTCCAGGTATTGGAGCATATCAGCATCCCAGGATGGGTGCAATGCACTATCATCTTCCTCATCCTAACATGGATAACCCACAGTTACACCATTTCCATTTGCTAGGTGGCTTTTTGCATCCTGTGAATCCATCCTCTCAGAGAAGATCTCCTCAATCCATCCTCTCAGCAGAGATCTCCTGCCCTAGACTTAAAGGGGAGTCCTGTGTTTTGATGAATTTCTGCATCAGCTCTGTCCACAGCAGAGCGCCGCCAGTACTCTGGGGACAGGAGCAGCTTCACCTCTTTCCTGCCTGAAAACTGAATTTCTTATTTACAAAAGAGTGGTTTTCTCTGGTGCAGATGTAAGTGGCCAGAAGGTAGGGCCCTGCAGCCCCAGCCCTCGTGTGTAAGGGCACAGAAATGGGCAGAAGACTGAAAAATTCCTATTTTCTTAAGGGTGCAGCTGTAGGGAGATTCCTTCCGTTCTCATCCCAGCCTGCTTGGTGTACTTGGGGTTTAATTGTTTATGTTACAAGAACTTGTCACAGAAATACTACGAGGTTTTAAAGCTCAGCTCTCCTAAAAGCAGGGCGACAGCTCACTGAACACCCTTGGTTGTCACAATCCTTTTATCTCCTTCATATCCCAAATTTTCTTCATTTTACGAAAGCTTAATGTACAGCGTGGTTTGATAAATTTATATCTCAAATTACTCTAAGAATAAGCAGGATTTAATGCTTTTTATAGTATTTGCAGGTTTTATTAACATTTGATGACAATATGCCTTGGCTGGGAGCCCAGAATGCACAATGCACCTGTCAAAAATGAAGAGGCCTTTATACCCCTTGCTCTCCACGTGACAGCTACATTAATCATCACAATTTGCCTTTTTTTTTAAAATGTTTTCAATTTTTTTCCCCCACAAAGAAACCTAAAGACTGGGTTTGGACTCTGTGCTAGTGAAGTTATTTTTGGGTACCCTGATAGACTGAACTGTTGGCCATCGGGGTGGGCTTTAACCTGTGAAATGGATTTCCCAGTCTCACCAGTACCTCAGTGCAGGTTGCCAATATTTTCAGATGAAAATGGAGGAGAATTTGGCTCAATAGGGTAAAATGCATGTGACAAGTATTGGTGACAGTCACTTCTGCATGGAGAAGGAGCTCTCCTGGTTGTTGATCTCAATGGCTGCATTTTGTCTCACTTCCATCTTTCCCTATTCAGGGTAAAGGGGATCTTAAGGTTCAAAACAACCAGTCACTTGGTAAAGTTCCAGCCTACAAAGCAAACATACATCCCAGTTTTCCCAGTGACAGCAATCTGAGCCACACACAACCAGATTCATAACTAGATATGGCAAAATCATCTCAAAGAACTTTCTGCTGCAGCAGGTCTGTCTGCAAGAGCTCACCTCCCAGTGCTTGCCTGGCAGAGATGCTGGAGTTCCTCCTGTTTTATTAGTGAAGGACAACTCTGCAGAAGTTTAAGCCTGAGGAAAAGCCATCACAATTGCAATAGTGCTGTCACACGTCCTAGAGTGAGGTGGTGAAGTCAGCCAGAGGTATGGCCAGGATCTGCACCACAGAAAGCTCAACACAGCCAGTGTGTCCTAAGAAAAAGTGTGTGTCCAGATCTGGGGCCTGAAATGTAAGAAAGATCTGGGGCTGTTGGAGAGGGTTCAGAGGAGGCCACGAAGATGATCTAAGGGCTCGAGCACCTCCCCTACGAAGAGAGGCTGAGTGAGCTGGGCTTGTTCAGCCTGGAGAAGAGAAGGCTGTGGGGGGACCTCATTGCAGCCTGCCAGTCCCTGAAGGGAGCAGAGAAACAGGAGGGGAATCAGCTTGTTAAAGGGCAGAGACTGGCAGGACAAGGGGGATGGAGTGAAGCTGAAGGAGGGAAGGTTTAAATTAGATATTAGGGGGAAGTTCTTTACAGAGAGAGTGGTGAGTGGCTGGAACAGGCTGCCCAGAGAGGGGGTGGGTGCCCCATCCCTGGGGGTGTTCAAGGCCAGGTTGGATGGGGCCCTGAGCAATCTTGTGTAGCTCCCAGCCTGGAGGTTGGTGGCCCTGCCTGTGGCAGGGGGGTTGGAACTGTGTGATCCTTGGGGTCCCTTCCAACCCAGACCAGTCTGTGACTCTATGATTCTATGAAAAAGAATGACATGCTGATGGTTGCAGACCATTGGGAAGACAGGGAGATGTAGCTGAAATGTGGAAAATAGCGGGAAGAAAACCCTGTGAGATTTCAACATTTTTTTGGCTACAGAGCCCACGCTGCAACACCCACCCAGATGGAAACACCCCAAGGCACTTATACTTTTTTTTTTCCTCTGGGCTTCTCCAAAATAATAAAGGCAGTGTTGACAGGTGACAGAACCGCAGCCTTCCATACTGAAAGATGAACGACGAAAATCATGATGTCAATCCATGCTGCATCTCCTTCAGAGCAACGAAGCTAAAGGAGCAAGAGCTCTTGCACAAAAGGCCAGCCCAAAACAGGGAGTCTCTCTGTTCAGACACACAATGGCCCTTTATGATCGTGTGTTTTCACGTCTCTTTTTTGAACGTCTACGATATTATTTTTATTATTAAGAAATGCAAAGCTCCCAGTCCTGAAACCTGTCACAGAATCACAGAATCACAAGGTTGGAAAAGACCTTTAAGATCATCAAGTCCAACTGTTCCTGTCCTCTGCTAAACCATATCCCTGAGCACATCATCTACCCTTTTTTTAAACACATGCAGGGGTGGGGACTCAGCCCCCTCCCTGAGCAGCCTGTGCCACAGCCCCACAACTCTTTCAGGGAAGAACTTTTCCCTCCCATCTGATCTGACCCTGCCCTGGCACAGCTTGAGCCCATTGCCCCTTGTCCCATCTCCTGTCCCCTGGCTGAAGAGACCATCGCCCACCTCTCTGCACCCTCCTGTCAGGTCAGTGGAGGTGGGGAGAAGGTCTCCTCTCAGCCTCCTCTTCTCCAGGCTGAACACCCCCAGCTCCCTCAGCTGCTCCTCATAGTATTTGCCCTCCAGCCCCTTCCCCAGCCTGGTTGCCCTTCTCTGGACTCGCTCCAGGACCTCAACGTCCTTCTTATGATGACGAGCCCAGAACTGGACCCAGCACTCGAGGTGCAGCCTCACCAATGCTGAATACAGTGACTTTTATGTCAACACAAAAGAAGCCTTTCCATTTGCATTAGCCAGCAGCATGTAGGAATTTAATATATTATTAGTTAATGTTTTATATTTTGATCCTAAAAAAACCCCAAAAAGCATCTGGGGTTATGGAAAGCTCAACCTCAGCTTCTCTCTTTAACTTAACACTCAATACCTGCGCTGGTACAAATGGTTCTTGCTGCTGCCAGGTGGGAATGGTGGATTTTTACCTTCAATTCCCACACCTGTGATACCACCAGGAAAGGGACAGGCTCTGGTAACAGAAAATCTCCAATCTGTCCTTCATTCACTTTCCTGCTCTCCCACAGAGAGGATCTGACCTTGCATCTCTTCCCTGTAACACTGCTGGGGTAAAAGGGAAGAGCACTCCCTCCTTCCCCGTCCAAACCATGCCTCCCTCAGCTTTCCCTGCTAATCCCCCTTTCTTTTAACATTTTCTTTTATTTACACAAATTCCTCAGTGATTTTTTTCTCTTTTTTTTTTTAACTTCTCTGGACACCACTGAACTACGTTTTGCAAAGCTGTTTCAGGAAAGCTCAGCTCTGTTTATATACATACATCTAAGGAAACGCAGTAGGTAGTGCAAAATAAACTTTCCCATAATCCTTATAAATCTGTCTAGTTTCAGAAAATTGTTCTGCGTGGGAGAATGGTGAGGTCACTCTGAAATCTTAATTGCCAAACTCCTTTGGCAAGCTTTCCCACCTTCTCCTCATCCTCACCCCTCTGCTCCCCTTCCCTGCTCCGTCCTGTCATCATTCCTGCTGTTCATAGAATCATAGAATCCCAGACTGAGCTGGGTTGGAAGGGACCCCAAGGATCAGAGAGTTTCAACCCCCCTGCCACAGGCAGGGCCACCAGCCTCCAGGCCTGGAGCTACACAAGGTTGCCCAAGGTCCCTTGTTCCTCTATTGGAACAATACTATATGCAATACTAATTTTGGTGCCCCCCAGGAGGAAACACGTGCGATGGCAACTTGAAATAGCACGACCAAAGACCTCAAAGAAAGGGATGTGGTGAGTCTGAGCGGTGAAGAAGCCGTGCTCATAGCTCGGGGTGTATTTTGCCCTGAACAGAAGACCTTGACTCACCTATTAGCGAAGCTGAGTTCAGATTACAATTTCCAGGAGCAGTGGAACTATAAAAAATAAGTCTATGGAGCAATTCCTTCTTAGCAGCTTTCTATTCTTAAGCTTTTCCTAGAAGCACAAGGCCTGTGTTCAGCAAATCCCACCGCATAAATAGGACCACTGAAAGCATTACCAACGCTCTGCTGTGCTGTCCTGCTACAGAGCCAATAAACTCAAACAACACTCGTGAAATCACTTCACCAAGAGGAGCTTTCCCAGTCTCCTTTCATTAGGAGAACAGCATCCAACCGTGCTCCCAAAAAGCAGCAATCACACTGCAGTATTAATAAAATGAACTTCAGCAGATGCAGTTCCACAGAAAAACACACGCTGAGGTTCTCTTAAAAAAATTCCCCAGCTAGCAATGTAAGGAAAAATATGTGTAATGCCCTGATATAACTGACAAGAAAAACAGAGAAAAAGATTTATAGAGTAAATTCATTAAGCTTTCAACTCACATTCCATCGTTCTGGAGTCCAACTCAAATTACTGTATGAAAGCTCTTTCTCATGGAACTAGATGAAATTTAAGATTACTTTTAATTACAAAGGGTGTGGGAGAATGTTTTCATGGGAGACAAATACCTCTACACCTCTTACCAGTGTGGATTTAAGAGGTTCACAACAAACAGAACCTGATTTATGAGCATCGGGGCATCATTGTGTCAGGCTGTAGCACGGGCTGAGCCTTAATTTCTTTACTTTTACTGCCACGTATATATCTTTTGCAAGTTCTAATTGGAAATTAAAATGGCAGAACTTTTATGGGAGGAAAGTTTATTACTACTAATGGTTTTCAAAACTAGGCTACAGAAAAATATTAACCGTGGCGATGATGTGTTCTTTTGAATTTAAATTGAGTTGTACTTTCAATAACTTCTTCTATAAATCATAGTACTGCCCAGTCCTTTCTCCTGGTAATCAAATGTATCCTGTTTATTGAATAAATAGTCCTCTCAACCTTGCTTTTATTTGGGTATGAACAATTGTGTAGGAGCTATTAGCTCACACACAGGTTGCAACCCTTCTCTTTATCAAGATTATCTAAGTCTGCCAAAAAGAAACTCGTTCTACTATTGCCCACAAGCCTGCCAAACTTTAACCATTTCTGCTGAAGCTTTCCACACTGTATACTGATTTTTGTGAGGTTTTTTCCCCCCTAACAGAATCACAGAAACACAGGGTTGAAAAAGACCTTTAAGATCATGAAGTCCAACCGTTCCTGTCCTATGCTAAACCATATCCCTAAGTACCTCATCTACCCTTTTTTAACCAAACAGTTCAGCACCAAAAAGGGTTAAAACAAAGGAATAACTCCCCCCCTCCTCCCCAGCAACCTGTCATTAAAGACAGATAACACAATACATGTGCCAAGGGGTCAGCTGTAGGTTAACTGTGACATTTCTGAACATCCAAGCACTTGACTTTGGGGAAAAATAACCATCTCCTTTTAAGGTAGCTCATGTTTGTACGGCACAAACCACCCCCAAATGTGTGCCTGCGTGCTGAGCATCCATTTGCACACGTTCACACCCATCTGACACAAGAATAAATGCAACCCAGAGAACTGCAAACACACAACTGTACACATGCAAGCAGAGAGCATCCTTCTGTGGGATGGGGCCGCTCTGCGTACAGAAGCAAGATAAAAGCCAGCTTCCAACGGAGGTTGATGAATTAATTGATGCATAATTTAAAGCTTAAAATATTTTCATTTTAAATTTTTTTTTTTATGGTTTCTGCATAAAGGTGTGATATGTGACTGCAGTTTATTCTGGGAGTCCTCACACGGCAGAAGGTACAGGAGGAATGGATGCCAGCACAGAAAGGTAACAGCAGCTCCGGTGAGATGGGTGGTTTGCTGGCTCTGAAAGGTTGGCTGCAGCTAGGGTTTGGAGGGTGGTGAGACCTCAAGATGAAATTTTCATGCCAATTATTGCCTTTTCAAAGTCAGTAAGCAGGAAAATAAAGAGAGTAAAATCTTTATAGCACGATCTGGGCTGCCCCAACCCTAACCCGGTCACAGGATGCTGGTGCTTATCCCTGTGCATCAAACATTATTTGCCACTGGCTCCTGTAAATATAATACCCAGACTAAATTCTCTAAACAACCTTCTTGCTCTCTAACTTCCATCTTCCATCCTATTTTCAACTTTTACAAAGGGGTGGAGAAGAGCTGTAGAAAACACCACGATGCAATTACAGGGTCATTAAATCCGGCATAAGTCACTGCTGGCATGGTGTGCTCCTCTCCGACTGCTCGCTCTCGCTATCTGCCCTGTGCCAGCATTACAGTCCTGTGGCTGAGTTGGGATCCAGATCCAGGGAATAGATCCAGCTGAAAAATAACTGAACCGATCAAATGGTAATGTCAGCACAAGAGAGAGGAGCAGGGATGAACAGCAACAGCAGGCAGTGGCTGGGCGGATGGAACCACCCATTTCAGCAGCCATCTGCCAAATTAAAGTAACCACACAAACACAATCGAAGAGTTAAAGCACTCCAAGCTGCTGTAATGAGTTCCTTTATAAACATACACACAGATTTGCTTTGCAGGTCCATCACGAGTTCCTGGGTTTCACTGCTGTGCCTCTAAAGGCATTCTGCCAGGATTAAAGACTCCGGTCGTTCAAAACATTGTGCAAAAGCTAATTATAAGTTCTCTGCTGTCTTTCAAAAAAGAACTGAACAAGATCACATGCAGAGACATGGGTTCCTCAGGTTAAGAGGCATTTTATATCCCTACACTATCAGGGAACTGGATCTTGCTTTCAAGAAAATGCATTTCAGGCTGCTAGACTTCTAAAGGGAGTATCCACTTGTTCAAGGCAGGAATTTAAGGTAGGAACCTAACTCTGCCATTCACAGATATGGGATTCAGAAGCCATATAGTTAAATAAAAGAAAGTAAGATGAATGAACATTAAGAAATTATTTATGCAAACCAAATTGTCCAGTTGAACTGATGTCCAGGTGAACACTGCAGGCACAGGGCTGTTACTGCTCTTCTGAGCCAATTTTTTGCCTTGAACTAAGATGATGATACTGTTTTGATTTTAATTCATTTTCCAGACAAGAACTAGATCTGCTTTAGTATTAACTGAAGTTTAGCTCATCTTTTCTACTTAGCTGTGCTGTCTATCAAGTTAGAATTTTCGAGTGGTTAATGCATCTTTCAAGTGCCAGTATCTTCATTAAAACACCAATTACAGTTGCAAGGAGACCGTGCAAAGGCACAAGTTACAATTCCCTTACTCTTTGGTATTTCTGGGGACTGAACTGGGGGCAAAGAAGAGGAGGTCATTAAAAGTTAAGCTCCCAGTTTCAAATACTTTTGCCTGAAAATCGCTTGCCTGCATCACTCTTCACTTGGAAGAGCTGTTGTGAGTTAATCCTTCTACTTACAAGCACCTAAATAGCAGCTCAGCGTTGAGCTACCCGGGTAGGAGAGAAACAGCTGCTCAGCCGATGAGTGAAGGACACCCTCTCCATTCAGCCCTGGGAAGATCTATGCTTTTGAATGCCTGGAGGCACTCAGGATAGAAGGGAGTATGAGCAGTCATTTCACTGCTTACCAGAGGCTGTGGCCCACCCATCAGCTTTCACATGGGGAGACCATGAGAAAAAGCTTGAGGAGGAAGTTTGCAGGCTGTCACTAGAGCCAAGGTGTGACTTCTCACACCATGACATGGGAATGAAGAAGTCTCACCTCTTCAGACACTAGCTAAGTTATAAATCCAGGCACTGGGCATGGAAGGAAGAAGCATTCCTGGCACGGTCACCATGGGAGAGATGATACTGTGGATTAACTTTCCTAACCAGGCTTGGCAGGAAAATGTCTCATGCTGTATAACCAGCTCGCAGTGCTAACGCTGTTGCCTCCAAGCTTTCCTGGTGAAATTGAGAAAATTGCCTTTCTCAGTGTCCTGCAGTGTTTCCACTGCCATTCCCAACCTGAGCTGCAGGAGGAAGTTTGCACTTGAGGAAGGGCAGACGCCAGCTCCGTTAACTCCATGGGTCTATGGAGGTTGTGGGGAGCAGCCTTCACAGAGGAAGTTCACAGAGGATTTTTCTTGATGTCTACAAATACTTAAGAAGTCTCTTGATAGAACACACAGGCCCCCCCAGTGATTGACAGATTTTAAGGTAAAAGGAATCACTGTGATAACCCACTGTGACATCCCACAAGGGCAAAAATTAGAAGTTCCTCAAGCAATTGGAAGACTATGACCAGAACCTCTAGCTCTACAGCTGCACAGGGATTTCTTCAAGCTAGAATCTTAACTTGAAGCAGTGCATTTGTAGAGCAGAGGATCAACCACCGACCCGTGTAAGATGTTTCTGTGGTTACATATCATCTTTGTGCATTCAGAAATACAAAACAAAGTAAAAAGCCTGTATTGCTACACAGAACAAATGGATTCCATTACCGGGCTCTAGATCTTCTTCTTCCTAGTGAACAATGTGCCTAAGATCCACCAAGTCACGTCATTCTCCTACAATTTCCCTGAGAAATTAAACAGTCTCAACCATTTTGATTCCTTACTCCAAGACAGGTTTTCCAGAACAAAACCCAACCCTCTAACTCATTTCTGTACTCACATCAGTTGGTCAGGGTTTTTTTTCTGCAATCACTAATCAAAACTGAAGCCAATATTTCAGCATCCGTGGTATCATACCTCAGTTCCATACATCCACTGGCATTCCCACAGGTTATATTAACTCCCCAAAATATCCTTACAGGTGGTAGTTATTGTCAAGGTTGGTCAGGCTCTTGAGTCTGTTTACCTAAATAACGGTCCACCACATGCGACCTTCATTATTTAACTCACTTGAGATTAAAATTCATCCCACTGTGCGACTGTTCAGAGTTCATTATTATTTTATTACCCACTGACTTTTGCAACCCACCCCTCTTCTGTATGAAAAAATCAAGGTGCTGAATAGAAGCAGGTAGAAAAGCTGCTAAAAAAGATGCTTTTTGAGACATTCTCCCAGAAACCCTTAGTACTGGATAACGTTTCTCCATTTTCAAGGACTTGTCTGAGAAATATCAGTTAACCAGATTTTATCATATTTAGTAAGCACAACTCCCTTGATTTTATACAATTTAGATTTATACAATTAGAAACACAATGCAGCTTTAGAGGAAAGCTCATACCTCACAGAACTCATGTTTTAGAAAAAAATACTTGCTACAAACTTGTGAGAAGTGCTATCAAACACCCTTGACACTATTTACTGTCTTAAAAATCCCATTTATATCCTGTTTGTCAACACTAATTCTGCTTCTGTCCTGCAGTGAATATGTCCCTTACAAGTTCAGATGATTTTATACTGAATTAATATCCAGCTAAATACGGCGCTGCTGATGATCTCATCCTTCTTACCCTTTGCAAATGCTGACCCAACATTTGTGTTACCTCCTGAGAGTCTGGGACCCACCCGATACTTGAAGATTCTTTAATTGTCAGTATTGGCTCCAGCACCTCATCAGCTAACCCTGCAGAGCTTCCGGATGTGCTCAAGCTGTAGCAGTTGTTGTTCAACATCATGAGTGCAGGAATAGAAACCATTTCAGTATTCCTGTAACTTCTAAAAATATCTTGTAGCTTTTTTTTCTTTTTTAAATACAGAAACAGCTAATCAGGGAGTTCACCTGTCTTTTCTGTGTTGCTGTGGCCAGGTCAACACCCCCATCAACAACGTGTAATGATTTTCCTTATTCATAAGGAATCATATAATCATAGGATGGCCTGGGTTGGAAGGGACCCCAAGGATCAGAGAGTTCCAACCCCCTGCCACAGGCAGGGCCACCAGCCTCCAGGCCTGGAAATAGTCCTATAAACAGCAACAATTTCTAGGCTCATTATCAGTCCCCCACTCTGCTTTTGTTTTCATCTAGAGATGTGCAAGTGCTTTTGTGTGTGTATTCATACAGCAGCTTTCATTTCCCTTTAGTGCTGGGGGTAAAGGAGGATTTATTTGGGTCACACCAATAAAGTCCTCTCCCACAACTGCAGCACTTCTACAGCATCCGCTGTGGATGCTCACCCATTCCCCATTATCACCCACACTGTTTGGTTTAGGGTGAGGGGTTTGGGGTTTTCCACCCTCCCCATTATTCTTCTTTTCAAACCACTTTGCTCGTAATTGCTTTAATCTTTGGGAAAACAGCCCTTTTAAAGGATCAACTCTATCCATTATACAACGAATGAGTCCCAGCGGCCTTCTCTAGTGTGAGACGCCTTGACAGAAGGGAAGTTGAGCAGATTTATTTGCAATGGCACTTCACAAGATCTCGTTTCAATTTCTTGGCCATATTGCTTTCTGGGACAAGTAGGTCATTGCATATAAACAGACAGCACTGCCATTGAGCTTTAGTTATCTTCCTCAATTTAAAATAGGAATATGAAAAATTAAGTGAAATGCTGAATTATTATTCGTGGTTTTATGTTTTAACCCTCTGGTTACTGGCCTGTTTTCTGCGTCCTACAGATGAGATGAACAGGCAAGAGTGAAAATAAAGACTGGAAAAGTGAAGGGTAGAAGAAAGGAAATAGGATTATTCCCATTTTACAGAAAGAGAATTGAGGCTTTGAAAGATTAAACGACTTGCTCACAGTCACACAGGGAAATTGAAGAAGAATCTGGGACTGAACTCAGATCTCCCACAACACAGTCCAGTACTTTAACCACAAACCCATTCTTCATCCATAATGAATAGCTCCTGGCACGCACATACCATTAACTAGCCAGGGAAAGGGACACTTTTAGTCAAGACAATATTAACACTTTGAGTTGCAAAACGGTCCCTGTACCGTCCCTGGGACCGCAGGATTCAACAGAACTGTTTGATGAGATGATTAAGCAATGCAATCGTTAACTGCAGATTGATGCCTCCTATAAAAATGGCAATGATGTAAACTCGGTACAGAGGACGATACTTTTATTTTCTGGAATAAACACATATTCAATTCATACGCTGATTTATTTTCAAAAATGGAGCTCATTTAAAATGGGGTGAAGTTTTTTGGCATTCTCAAGTCAATAGTTCATGTAATGTACCATACCAGAAGATCTTCGTGTTCCTGCCAAGCTCGCAGCCAGCACAGTCTTTTACTGGTGATAGTTTAACATTACAGTCTTGTGAGAAAGCAGGCATTTCCCATGATATATGGGTAATAATTTTCTTATTGGCAAGGTCATTGGAAAATTGCAAAATATTTTGCCTAAAACAGAGGGAGTTTCATCCTACTTTTTGCAGGAATGTGCAAAGGGGGAAAAAAAAAAAGCCAATAAAAAAAAAAAAAGATAGAAGGCTGTTCTGGAGTTTCCAGGGGATTTCTGTGGAAGGACAGGAAAAAGAGACTTTTTTGTTTGAAAGTGCTCGTGTGTTGCTATCAGGCCTGTGATGTGTTCCAGTTCCTGATAGGTATTGCAAATGTAACAGCCTGAATCACCCTCACTTCAGCTTCTTGAGCTCATGCTGAGGCACAGCACCCCTCTCCAAAGCCCTCAGACCCAATCCTGAAACTCAAGGGAAATGGGGATGTGTTCCCTCTATCAGCCCCAAACCTCCCAACGTGAGTCCCAGGACTGGTCCTGGGGAGATCGGCCACACTACCCAAAGCAATCGGTAACGGGTGTACAGAGGTGGGTCAATGACAGGCTCTGTCCTGTGCCTACTGCGTCTCCAGTCCCCATCTGCTGTGTTAACCCACACGATGGAGATGCCTCTAATCTAAGCCAGATGCCAAATGAGCCCTGAAATAAAGCAAAGAGCAGAGGTATTCCAGCAAAACCCTCTTCTTCCTAGACAGCTCAAAGAAACACCACTTCTGTTTTCTGCCCCAGGAAGATTATCTCGGAATGAACCCGCTGAGATTTCTCAGTGGCATTTGAGAAAAATCTGCTGCCATCGAAGAGCAAAGCCAGCAGTGCCACACCTTGGCATCTGGCCACACAGAAGTCTGGACACTAGAGGAAAAATTTGAAACCCTGTCTGAGCAACCCCTGGGAAAGTGCTGCGTGTCTCAGCGATGCTGCGTGTTCACTGTGGAGTTCAAATGAGAGAGGTGTGTAAAGGGAAGAGGAAATTTGTGGCCACATGTACAGGCTTGTGCCTTCTCCATGAGATGTGCTCTCTTGCCCCCTGATCCACATTCCCCCATCACAACGTCTGGAACTCAGTGCTCCTGGGCAGAGCGTAGCTGTTACTCACACCCGGATTCTACGTGCCTGATGCAGCCGGTCAGCGTGACTTGGATCCACTGACAAGCTGTGTCTTGTGCTCAGTGGCTGCTCACACCAAGTTAGGCTTGGATTATTAAGTCTTCAAGAGTATCACCAAAACTGAGTTAAGACTATTATGTTATACCTGCCAAAGGTAACTCACCTAAGGTATGACTGTATCTCCTTTTTTGGTTTATGAATTCAGGATGTCTAAAAAGAAACCTGATTTTATTTGTGATGCCATGAACTGGAGTCCCCAAAGCTCCTAGCAGCAGAGGTTGGTTCAAACTGCAAAGCAGGGACCCCTTGCCAAAGTAGCTGTGTATAGACCTGGGGCCTGGATCTGCCCACTGTGGAAATGGATGTCAGCTCTGAGCTGAGCCCCCAGCCCCTTGTCTTACAGACCAGGTGCACAGAGGCCAGGTCTGGACAACAAAGGGAGACAGGTGGTTCCCCAAATTCCTAGTCTTTGGGTGCTGTCACTGTGTTTTCATTGTAAAGGCTCCCAACACCTCACCGCAGTCCAAAACATCTGCAGAACCAATAGATGGCTGCTCTGTCCTCTTTGCAACAATGCAAAGGTCCCCTTAGCAGGCTGCTGGAATGATGAATTCCAGTCACTGCAGCCACATCTGCATCCCAGCACAGCCCTGCTGTCCCCCGGCTGCCTGGAGACAGGGCTTCTGAACCAGCATGTGGAAAGACATGGAATATCCTGGAGTGATGCTCTGTCACAGCCAGCATCTCTCACGACCCCAACCCAGCAGCAGACCTTACAACTGACTGGACATGGCTTGAAATTGTATCTGGAATAGAGATGCTCTTGGAGGGATCTTCCAGGAAAAACGTATTAGACAACACTTTTTAAACAAAAAAACCCCAAAACCTGCATGCAGGATTCATAGTGTAAAGTTTGCAGCTATAGCCCAGACTGCTCAGCCAGTAAATGTGGTTGATGCAGAACCAAATCCTTGTCCTGTGTATTAGATTAGCTGGTGGCATGTGCTACAGGTTTAGGACAAGTTTGTATAAACTCCTCACTGGCTCCCAACTTGGTCAAGTGTTTTCCCCCCTTTCGTCCCAAATCCAACTCTCCACAGAAACTCAGGTAATAAACATCATCTGGTACAAATTACGCAGCATGACTCCCACCCGAGTGCCTCAGAGCTGGCAGGACTGCAGCACTCTGTCTCTATGGCTCGAGGCAGAAGTGTAGCTTATGTATCTCCAAATATTTGCCTGAAAACGCTCTCTTTGGATCAGTTTTTCTGACATTTGCTTGAATAGTTTTCAAGAAACACCCACCCAGTGTTAGTTACTGTGCTATGCAGAGAAAGTCATGCAGGCTGACATTCCAGATTATGAACTCTCCAGCAATATATTCTCCTCTTGGAGGGCTGGACACTGATTCTCAGTGAGGCTGGTATCAGTTGTCAGCAACACTCCTCATCCTTGCAGGTTCACAAGTGCATCAATGAACTCAGAATCCAGATGTTTGCACTCATGCAATTCCCATTAACAGCAACTGGAATGGTGAGCACATGCATGCACACATGGATCCTCCCCTCCCTTTCATTCCTCCCCACACAGAAAGAAGAGCAATACTTTTTAATTTTTTAATCTATGATGGACTAGTGATTCATTCTGAGAGCGCTTTGCTTCCTGCAAGGAGGTGATGGAAAACTACCCCATCACCCCTCGATGAAGAAAGATGCCCATCTTTCCTTTCCCTCTCTGCCTTTGCTACAAGATCCATGTTCAGTTTGGCCTTTCTCCTCCCTCGAGTCCCTCTGTGGTTACACTTCCCAGTGCAAAGACGAAGAACTGAAGGAACTACTTGGATGTGCTATGCACAACCTTGGTTTACCCAGGAATGTGTTTTGGGGAAAGCAAGAACCTTGTTCTTATCTTGAATTCTATTCTCTTGACTGTAACACATCATTTCCCTGTCATCTCATACGCATGCAAGTCCACCAAACACAATTCAGCTGGACAGATGCCAGGCCAATATTAATTCAGACTCCTTGTTAACTTGGGTATTTCACAAACCATGGTGTAAGAGCTAATGAGAAGTCAGAATCTGGCGCCATGGCTGGAATGGAATCAAACCATGAAGCTCCTTCCCGACCTATTATAAAAATTACAGTGTGGAAAGTGAATTTAATGGTGCAGAGTGCTTAATTGTAATATCAGTAAAGGCTTTGATCTGGGTGACTCTTGACATCACAGAATGAGGAAACTCCCTTAATGATTTGAAAAACCACACGAATGGTTGGGGAAGGAAATTTGGTTTATGTGTATATATTAAAAAATGTTATTAAGTCTCAGGGAGAATTTTATTTTGGCAGGGGGGAGGATTGTTTGAAAAGGGATTTGTATCACAAAGGGAAACAGAGGTTAGCTTAAAAAAAACAAACAAGACATTGAAGAGGTTTTCAGTACAATGGAATTACAAAGGCCTGGTAGGACTTCGCTGAGGACTGAAATGTTTGCCTGTTCTCAGCAAGGCCTGGGTGAAGTGTGGGCTGTTATTCCCTCACCCCAAAAGAAGCTGTGCCTTGAATGCACCCCCTGGCTCTCAGAGCATCTTTTACCTCCTGGGTGGATGATAAGTACATAGCTGGGTGCAAGGCACTTCCTTTTCCAAAGCAGCTGACTCTAGTTGTTGTGTATGGAAAAAAGAGATGTGGTTCCACTTATTCTTCCAAGTAGAGGCATAGGAGTCCCCCCGCTAGAGGCTGGCCAGAAGACCCAGGTAGAGGCAGACAGGAAGAAACTTTCAATCAAACATTAGTGCCCATCCCATCTTCCTTCCCCAGCCAGAGGTCTAAACGCTTCAACTGTGCACTCAACAAAAAGTCAAACCTTCAGCTGGCAATAAAGAATAAGTTCTTCCCCCCTTCTGCATATCTGGATCTTGTGCATATCTACCTTTAACGTCAGAGATGACATTTCACTGAGCCAGGTCTCCTGAAAGGAAGAATTTCCTGAACCTTGGGCTGCTGACAGCTGCCAGAGTTGATCTGGCAAGATTTTTTTCATATGTTGATGTGAAAACCAGAACCTTTGTTGACGCCAAGACACAAGAGTGTGAGATGTGGCTTAGGAGGAAAGGAAAAATTACTGATATTGGTATAGCTGCAAAATAAAAACCAAGTCAGAGTGACTCATGATTTGTCTCCAGTCTTTCAAGGAGCAGGTGAGGGACTCAGAATTCACAGCTCCCTGGTTTCCATAGCAGTGCTCAGCCTGCTGGGTCAGGCTGCCTCAAGTAGCCTCCGAAGCCTGGATGGGAAAAACCACAGCCTTGTTTTGAAGAATGACACCACACAGCTTCTGCAGGGTATGGCCCTTGCTCAGCTTTGAAGGGAATCTCCCAAGAAACTCAGCTTGGCCTGAGGTTAGGTGGACATTTGTGCAGATGCAGCCTCCACCACACCTCTAAAGCAGGATCTTTGCAGTGGCATCACGCCTCTTGGCTGGATTTCAGCGAGGGGGAAGGCCAGACTGTGGGTCACAGCCTTTGGTGGTCCCCCTGAGCTACCAGGATACGTCTCCTTCTCTTACAGACCCAACTTCTGTCCTATGAATTAATGTCTAGAAGATTCTCTGAACCTAGCAATTGATACATACCATGAAAACATAAACCACAAACACTTTCACCCAAAGCTCACACCAAATATAAGCATTGAACTTTTTTGGCCAGAATTTTTTTGGTGGGGGGACTGAATGTACCCAGAGTCAAGATGCTGTACAAGCCCATTTCAAGTGAAAACTAGACATCCTGTCAGTTCCTGGACCCAAATGCTTTGCTCCTTAATAAGAAACCTCTAGGAGAACAGCTAGAAGTCTGGATACTTTATCTGAGCTGAAAAATGCACACCTCTCAGGTGGAAAAAAAGAAAAAAAGGCAAAATTGAATTGTGGACCTGCAAAGCCACCTTCCAGGAGCTGAGAAAATCTCCATGATGTTCAGTCTCTTTGGGACATAAAACTGGACCCATTCAACTGTAAATCAGACCAAACATTTGTGTCTTGGCCTGATGGAAAAGATAGCACAAACCAGAAATATCATCCCACCCATAAAAGCTTTCCAGCATCTAGCTCCACTTCACATCGCGTCACTTCACACCTGGTCAGCATTTTCTCTGCAGTGGGGCAAGTGCCGGGCTCGCTGCACTACAGGAACAGCCATCTCAGCTCTGTTCTCCACTATCCCATGGGCAGGTCTGGGCAAGGGTGTATGTCCCTATTTCCTTTATCAGTCTCTTTTCTTCTTTGTCTGGTTGAGACTAGAACCAGTCTAGTACCAGCGCAGGTATTGAGTGTTAAGTTAAAGAGAGAAGCTGAGGTTGAGCTTTCCATAACCCCAGATGCTTTTTGGGGTTTTTTTAGGATCAAAATATAAAACATTAACTAATAATATATTAAATTCCTACTAATAATATATTAAATTCCTACATGCTGCTGGCTAATGCAAATGGAAAGGCTTCTTTTGTGTTGACATAAAAGTCACTGTATTCAGCATTGGTGAGGCTGCACCTCGAGTGCTGGGTCCAGTTCTGGGCTCCTCACCATCAGAAGGACATTGAGGTCCTGGAGCGAGTCCAGAGAAGGGCAGCCAGGCTGGGGAAGGGGCTGGAGGGCAAATACTATGAGGAGCAGCTGAGGGAGCTGGGGGTGTTCAGCCTGGAGAAGAGGAGGCTGAGGGGAGACCTTCTCCCCATCTCCACTGACCTGACAGGAGGGTGCAGAGAGGTGGGTGATGGTCTGTTCAGCCAGGGGACAGGAGGTGGGACGAGGGGCAATGGGCTCAAGCTGTGCCAGGGCAGGGGCAGATCAGATGTGAGGGAAAAGTTCTTGCCTGAAAGAGTTGTGGGGCTGTGGCACAGGCTGCCCAGGGAGGGGGCTGAGTCCCCACCCCTGCATGTGTTTAAAAAAAGGGTAGATGATGTGCTCAGGGATATGGTTTAGCAGAGGACAGGAACGGTTGGACTTGATGATCTTAAAGGTCTTTTCCAACCTTGTGATTTTGTGATTCTCTGGGGGTGGGGACCTACCAAGGCTGGGACCCCGTTGGTAGAGCCACTTGCAGACGATGTCACACAAATGCCTCACTCACAAAGCACGTAAAGTGCCATGAATTTACTCTTCCCCAGCGGCTGCCCACTGATACAGGAAATCTAATCCTAAATCTCATTAAGTTCTACAAACATTTCGGCCTCTTTCCCCAACAAAATCACCATCCTGGACTGCTGAATGTTTATGTTTTATTTCTCAACTCCCTTTTTTTTCCTCTCCATTCCCCCACCCTTGTGATTCTCCTTTTGGTAAATATTTCTACATCAGAGAAGTCTAGCCAAAAGAGATTTAAAAAAAGAAAGTGAGCAGGAGAGACAGGGTATCAATCATTTACCTTCAGATCCCCAGGGAAGAGGTGGGGAGAAAGAACAGCAAGGTAAAAAGTTAAAAACGGCAGAACCACAGCAGTGTTCTTTGAAGATCATCCAAATCTATTTCTTCCAATGTTGAGGCCCTTGCAACTAGTGCCAGGAGTTGGAAGGGAGAAAAAAAAAACCCTAATTCACGTCCAAAAGTGAATTTTTCAGCATCAAGCCAAACTACTCAATGTTAATTTGGTTATTTGGCAAAAAATAACAATAATACTAGTACCTGAACTGTTGCCATCTGCATCTAAAAGATTCTGGCCAGTCCATTTCCCAGTCCAAGAATTACAGCAGATATCCCTGACTATTAAAAAAGGAGTTTGTTATTTTGAATGTCTATCACATAATGAAGCGTTGCATCGTGTTGGGAATGCACTGACATAGTATCTCACACACAAACTAGAGATGAGGCAAGCAAAAGCTATACATCAATCATATAAACATTTCAGAGGTCAAATACTGGCTCTCATTTCCTCTCAGGGATGCACAGCTTTAATTAAGCATTCAGAGAAGTGCTGGTGAGATGACTTGTTTTCATTCGTTATCTACAAGATGAAAATGTTGAATAAAGAAAAGAGTGTCCTCAGATGCCATGTAGGTGAATGTCTCAAAAGTGCAGGGAAGGGACACAGCCACCTCCCAAATAAAAGCCACCAGCCAATCCCGGGGTGAGCAATGGCACCATCCCAACAAGACCACCCCAGCCTTCTCTCCAGTGAAAAACAGGAGTCTAAGGAGTTTGCAGAAAGCATGGGATTGAGAGCCACGGCAGGGTGGGGGAAGAGGAAGGGGCAGCAGCCAGGGAAGGAGAGAGCAGTGCTGTGCTGGGCTGAGCCTGCTCTTCTTGCAGCCAGAAAGGAGCCCTGGAGAGCTGCTGGCCTGAAGAAAGAGTGCTGGGGGGAGAAAGGAGGGGAAGATAAGGCACAGGCCTCTGCTTGCTGCCCACAGACACCACAGGGATTTGCTCCAATCCCAATAGTAGAATTGAGCTGGGAGACAGTGTACAGCCAGCAACTCATTCTGTGCCTTGGTTATGTCCCTCAGTCACCTTCCCCATCTCACAGAGAGCCAGAGTGGCCTGCCACAGGACCCTGGTCCCTTGCCCAGGCTGGCTCCCCTGCCAGCTGGGATGCTCTGCCCACGTGCTGCTCACAGGAGCCATTACACTGAGCTGCCTCTTTAAGGTAAAGCAGTGAGACTCCCTCTTTCCACTCCCAGGGAATGCATTGAATTGCCATTAATTATACTTTGGATGACTCCTGAAAATTGTACCTTCAAATAATTGGAGAGTGGTTTAATTCAAAGCCTGATAAGAAACCCATTGAAAGCCAAGGAAAGGGTGCTGCTGGAATGTTTATTTGTGCAGGGCTGGCTCTTTGGAGTCACTCCTCTATTTAAAGCTTTCACTAATGGGCCAGGCAGGTTGGAAATTTTCCTCCTAATTCAAGAGCTCTGGGCCACACCATGGAGCTTTCCTCTTGGCTCATAGCACAAGCTTGTCACTCCTTTGAGACCCCAGAGAGGGGATGTGTCCTTCTAGGCTGGGCTGTCACTGTTAGATTGTGATGCAGCCAGCTTGTAGCACGGGCTAGAAAACAGGGATGGGAGACTGTAAAAAAGATCCCAAATTCTCCTAAATTCTCCTCTTTTCTCCTCTCATACTCAGGAAGTACTGGGGGAATAGCCTATTCCCCAAAGGGAAAAGCCTGCAATTAAGAGGAGCAACCTGCGTGCTTGCCCCTTATCTCAGCCCCTCCCATAGGAAGACCAGGCGATCTCCATACAGCCAAACTTCCAGAGCAGAAATCTGGCACCTCTGGGCCCTGAGGACTTGCAGTGACATAGCTGTGACCCGGCAGCACCAACCAGTGCCTGGGGCTCAGGCTGAAAAGCTTTATCCGAACGACACCAAGGGTCAGGATTGATATAAACACAATGGAATTTGTACTGATTAAGGCCTTTCCTCCCCACGCTGGATATAGGATTTCCTGTACTGAAGTATGTTGGAGTGTATTATTTCTATGCCAGGGAAGGGAAAACACTCTCATTCACTGAGAAGAGAAAAACATATCTCATGGGGTGAGGGAAAGATACAAAGCAAAAAGTCCTATCTAATAGCAGAGGAAGCATAAACAATAAAATCTCTGGTGACTTGCGTTACTACTGACCACCCTCTTCCCCAAAGCTTTGTAGGAAAGAAAGGAAACCCCAAACCCATAGCCGTGAGGAAGGGGAGGGAGTCTTAAGTGGCTGCATTATTAAAAATATACTTTACTTTGGGTGCCTGTGTGGGTGGATAATCCCATGGGGTTCTTCTGCCACAAAATCGTGGGAATTTGGAGGACGACGATCAGCAGGTTGACCCAAACACACTGTGATCACTGGACGCAGGAACTTTTTGCCAACTAAAGGTTTGCCCGCACCAGTCATAGAATCATAGAATCACAGACTGGTCTGGGTTGGAAGGGACCCCAAGGATCACAGAGCTCCAACCCCCTGCCACAGGCAGGGCCATCAGCCTCCAAGCCTGGAGTTACACAAGGTTGCCCAGGGCCCCACATAACCTGACCTTGAACACCCCCAGGAATGGGGCATCCACCCCCTCTCTGGGCAGCCTGTTCCAGCCCCTCATCACTCTCTCTGCAAAGAACTTCCCCCTAATATCTAATCTAACCCTTCCCTCCTTCAGCTTCACTCCATTCCCCTTGTCCTGCCCTTGTCTACCCTTTTAACAAGCTGATTCCTCTCCTGTTTCTCTACTCCCTTCAGGTACTGGAAGGCTGCAATGAGGTCCCCCCGCAGCCTTCTCTTCTCCAGGCTGAACAAGCCCAGCTCCCTCAGCCTCTCTTCGTAGGGGAGGTGCTTCAGCCCTCTGATCATCCTCATGGCTCCTCTGAACCGTCTCCAACAGTCCCACATCTTTCTTGTATTGGGGGCCCCAGCTCTGGACACAGAACTCCAGCTGGGGCCTCACCAGGGCAGAGTAGAGAGGGACAATCCCCTCCCTGTCCCTGCTGCCATCCCTCTAAACAGTCCACACAGTTTAAACTGAAAATGCAACAGCAACACAGAACTTCCAACCCACCAGGCATAAGGAGAAATAGCACAAATGGTCTCTGAAAATGTGTAGCCTCAGCTAAGGGTGAACACAATTAATGGGTGATGAATTCAGTCTGCCACAGTCCTGGGAGCACGACTGTTACTTGATCAGTGACACTGGGAGTACATTAAACCTCCCAAGTAAAGTTCTGCTTGTTAAAAATTCCCTTATGCAGGACACGTCCTGCCACTCACAGGCTATTTGGGAAGAGGACTGAAAGAATGAAAGCAGTCTGTGGTGCTAAGATGATAAAACAGATCTCCAGGACATCTTTCAGCAGCGCAAGCAAAATAGTACCAAGACTGTTAGTGATCCCGGTGAAAATAAACAAACGGACCCCAGCTACCCTCCGACTGTACCGAGAGGCTCTGTGGGTGGTTTGCATAGCATTAAGGGTAACAGGGTTTCTTTTTCAAAGGAAGTTTTGCCATTTAAAAAGAAGCTAAAAGAAATAGGCATTAGGATGAGTGGTCATTCTAGGAGAGGCATGAACTCGGCACCGGCTGTACGGAAAAAGGCATCAATACCTCAGCTGCTCATCAATCAGAGAGATCACACCCGCTCGCTTTGTGCTCTTACAGTTGAGGGAAATACAAATGCTTTCCAAAGGGGTTCCTCTACTCAAAGCTTTTCACTCCTCAGGACATTCTTCGGCGGGCAAGTGCTGAGCAGTGGGGCCGTGTGGAGTGAGACAGACCTGTGCCAAAGCACATTTTATGAGCAATAGTGCAGAAATTGAGTACAATGTTCACAGGGAAGGCTGCAATAGGCATGGAGACCTCCAAGAACAAAGCACTACCAAGAGGGGGAAAAAAAAAAGCAAGAGGAAAAACAAACAAAGGGCCTGGACAGTTTTCAGAAGAAACCAAGAGTAACCCTTAATAGGATTGCATGAGTGCTGGCAAGTCCGCAGTTGTGAAAAGACCAAGAAAGTACTGTCTCAAGCCTAGGGAAAATGAATCAGTGCAATAGTGTTGTGCTAGCAGTCAATATGCAACACTAAACATTACCCCGTTACAGAAACCAGTAAGCTCTTGCTAAGGATCCTGGAGGAATCCAGCTTCACAGTCACAGAAATTGAGTTCAAACAGGAACATCACAAGGAGCCAAGTGCCACTTCTTGATGTTCATGGCCTGGCTCAATGCAAATCAACTCCAGTTCAGCCTGTCTATGTGGACTAGGTCAATTCTGGGCATCTGTTGCTTTCCATTTCCTTCTGAGGCTGGACATGATGCCGTAGCGATTCCGATGCAGAGACCGTTCTGCCTCTTAAGGGTCTGGTTCCTCATCCTCTCCCATTGCAAGGCCTGGGCACTCATGCCAGGGAGAATGATGCCTGCTGCCACTAAAGATAAATTTTAGTTTACATTCACCAATTTATCCTTCCAATCGTCTCTTAATAAACGTCAGGTACGGTATCACTCCAGTCATTTGATCAAGTAGTTGGTGCCCAGAAGGAGATGTTTAGATGATCAGAACAGCAAATGTAAAAGAGTTTATAAAATCCAGTCTGAATACAAAAAGTTAAGCAAAACACTGTCATGAAAACATTTCTGATTCCCATCCAAAAAAGCCTACCATTTATTATGAAGCCTTTAAAATTGACAATGAGGGAATTCTTCACTGTGGTCTCGCCCTCACTTTCACCCTACAAAGTAATGCTGTATGGAGGCAGAGTAAACACTATGTGCTGTATTTTCCTAAATAAAGCAAAGGAAAAAACCAGATCAATGTCTATTCTGCTGCCAGCAGATATGGAGTCAATTAAAAAACTAAAATATACAATAACTTAACTCTTTGCACAGAGCTCCAAACATATCAATACGGTGAGCACAAAATGATTTTCCATAGAAGCATTGAAACTCCCTGGGTTGAAACACACTCTCAGTTTTCAAATTTTGAAGGTGAGTTTGTGGGTCTAAAGCCTATAAGATCAGCAGGCAGCCCACAGCAGCTCTCAGACCGGCACTGTAAGTTTTCTCCCCTGGCCTGTTCAGCCAAGGATGTGTTTCTCAAATTTATCTCTTCTCAGGTCATGAGCCAGGTACGGACACCCTGGAAAGCAGGAGATGTGAAAGAGGCCACAGCCCTTCTCCGGGCTCCTCACCATGCCACACACAACACTTTTACCTCCAACTCTGGGAGCAAGGATGCTGCTGGGTAGGGCTCACCCTCCTGCCAGGCAGATGCAAGTGGCCCCTGAGTTTCTGAAGGGGAAGGAGACTACAGCTGTCTATTTGCCAGGGAGTGGATGTCTCTCCTTGACCACAACTCCACCTCCAGCCCCAGCCATGCAGGTAACACCACACAACCTGCAGCATCCCACAAAGGGTCACATTTACCCACTAGCACAGGAGAAGGATGCAGACTTACAGCTGCCCCATCAGGGCGGCTTGTGGGGAGCCTAATCTGCTAAATCCCTCCCAGGGAGCTGCTGGGTCCATGGGGAGCTCCTGTCCTGCTACAGCCCTCAGCCTTCCTCACCAGCAATCCTCACTCACAGACACAAGACAGAAAATAGGCACCCATGACAAGCTTAAACCTCCATTTGTGTCTTGTTTTCTAGTTCCAGAGCTGCCTCAATAACATTGACCTCATCTTTTCAGCTGGTACCAAACCAGAATCCTGTGATTGACTCCTGAGTATGGAAACATTCCTAAGCTGAATCCATTTCCAAAACTCCAAGCTGGAACTGAGCAGCATCTCTTCCATGCCCCTTGTGCTCTGTTGTGCCTTCCACTATCAAAGTAGTTCTGCAGGCCTGGCCAGGAGAGCCGATGTTATGTGTTTTTCTCCTAGGACAGGATTCCAGGTGCCACATCCCCACATGATGCTTTAGATGTTGCTGTAGCCAAGCAAAATTTTTACTTGCAAATTTTGGCTCTTCCCTCCAGCTTAGCCTTTACTTTGACAAACTCTCCTGACTTCAGTTTTTTAATTCCCATACCATCAGTGTTTTCCTGAGTTAAAAATTTTTTTTAATGGGCAAAGTCCAGGAAACTTTGTTAGAACAGCTGCACAGCTAATGCCTTACAGCTCTATTTTCAAAATTCTTCAACAGTGTGGCACGATCTGAGAAGCTCATGTGTATAAAACATAACCTTGACATACTTTGCACCACGAAGAAGGTAGCTAGAGAGTACAGCAGAAGCTACAGCAGAGGCCAGGCTGGCTGTAGCTGCGGCAGAAAGGATGGTCACCAAAGAGATGAACTGTTCCTACAGCTGCTTTCCAGCCACTTTATCTAGGCACACACTTCAAGAGTTTGGAGGCAGAGGAGATGCTACAGTCTCCTAATTCCTTGCAGTAAACTCACCCCAGACATGGAGAGCAATGCAGCTAACACAGTGCTAATCCTGTTTGCATTGCAGACACTCTTCCCCTCCGTCTTCAGGTTTATTTATGAACAAGAAATAAAACCTCCTGCTACTCATATGCTGAGGTAGCCACAGTACTTTTCCAACCCCATAAAATAATTCCTCCAAGACTGTAGAACTCAATTTTTACGGTAACTTTTGTTCACCCAGCATCTGGTAAACATTGGCCTCGAATGCCTGTGCTGTGCTGGAAGCAGAGAGCAACTCTGCTGTACAAGGCCCAGCCACGAATGTCCAAGGCATGGACTAAAGCAGTGAATGCCTCCAAACCAGATGTGCCAACCTCCCCAAGCCATCACATCTGAGCACACCACACGAATCAGGTCCAGATAAAAGCTATTTACTGCCTTCATTTGCTGCTATGTGCAGTGAGCCAGAAGCTTCTTCAACGGCTGGATGAACTCAGGACATTCAGGTTCTGGAGGGAAAGGCAGCTGGAGGGATGTTCTTGGGCTCACCAACCCACAGCTCAGGCTGCACCACAAGCTCCTACCTGAGTTATAGAGGGTTTCTGCAGGTCTACGGGGTCACAGATAACTCAGCCTGTACACAGCCCTCTCTTCCCTCACTTGGCTTAAGTTTATCAGAAAATTTCATCCCCTTAAGAGGGTTTAAACTAAACCCCAAAGATTCAGTACTCAAGCAGCACTGCTGCCCGCTTCTCCCAGCCGTATGTGTAGTGAGCACATTCCTCCCTCCCACGGGCCCTACCTGCGAGAGGGACGGCTGCCAGGCAAAACCAGGCCTGAAGAAAACCAGACTTTAATGCAATTTAACGGAGCAGCAGCTTTGCATTCTTGGAGAGTTAAATAACCAGCAGAAATAATCATAAATTGATCAAGCCGTAGCTTTCTTTTCTCTTTTTATATCCAAGTACACCTCCACACGTATCCACGCGCGCGTGTGTGTACATAGGTACAGATAGAAAGCTTTACACTTGCCTTGCCATGCTCCTTACAGGCAGAAGAGCTGGGGGAACAGTGGGACACTGGGAGCTGACACACGGCTGCTGGTCGGACCACGCAAGGGACAGGTTTGGATCCAGCCTTTGAGACAGGCTGTGATTTTTACAAGGTGGAGGCGGGGTGAACAGCCCATAAAATAGCATTTTTAGCAACCTCAAGTCAGAGAAATCTTAAGATTCACTTCCATGTACTACCAGCCCTTGCTGCTTTGTTTTCCTTATCAGTTCTTTCAGCAAATACTGGGTTGTCATGGAACTCTCAGTCAGGAGAGGACAAGACCCCATTTCAATCCCATTCAGCATTTTCATACAACTATTAGATAAAACTTTTTCCAAGTTTAATCTATGCACCCAGTAAGAGACTATTTCCAACTAATGATTACTTGATTACTTTGAACTTTTGGGTTGTGGTCTCCCAAGCAAGCAGCTTGTGGGCTTGAGGGATGTGATGGCTGAAGAGTTTCAAGCCAATGTTGGGTGGGCACACCTGAAAATTTTCCCCATTAAAGGTACACAACATAAAATGCAATCTGGGTGGTTTGAGCTGTGAAGGCCAAGGCTTTCCTAGATTATCCCTTGGACCCAGACACCAAAATGTCCTCGGTAAATTTGAGCATCCTCAGCCAGGATGCACACCCCAAGGACAGGCAGGAGGAGAAGGATACAGGGCTCCTTCAGCCCACCACCACTCTGACACACACAGGCAAGCTCAGATACAGGCTGAAGTTACACCCCTGGAAAATGACAGCCTAATAGTGACAACCTAAAGCACTCCAGTGTCAGTCCCAGACCCTGCCACATTAAACGGGGTCATCTCCTGTCCCTGCCAGGCCACACGCAGCCCTGCTTTCCAGGGACCCCTGTGCTATACCACCTCTGCTCTTGTGGCTTCCCCCAGGCCATTCAGGCTTCCCCTTACCTGCATACCCTGGAGGCTTTCAGAAGGTGTTCATCTGGGTTTGGAGGTTTGTTTGTTTACTCATTTTTAAATGGGAAACTGCCAAAACTCAGGAACTGTTTTCTAATTTTAACATTTTATTTTCAGCAGGGGAAAAGCAAATCTCCACAATACAAGTAATTGCCATTTAATCTATACCCTGGGTTAGATTTCCCAGTCGGTTTCTCATCTTCCAGGGCTGAAAGGAAAGATTTCCTTCGGGACCTGCAAACGATCCCTCCATTATGTGAACTCAGTGCACGCACATTCATAGTATTACAAGTCTGAGTTTACTTGAATGACTTTGGCATGGCTGTCATGAATCTATATTAAGCTATTCCTCAATATTTATTGTCAACAGCACTGAGATTAGAAGATGCCTGCCTCCTGTTTCAAAATGTAATGGCCCATTGACCGCACTTCCTCCGAAGCACAAACTCCATGTCCCACGACACTAAATCTGTGCCATGCTAATGAAAAGGCCTCTTTATTTCAGGCCAGTATCCAGAATGGAAATGATTTAGGTCACAGTTGCTGTGTATTTCAACTCACTAACTCACTATTTCTTTAGTAATTAGAGATGAGGTCCACAGCAATGCCAAGTCCTGTGCTGACCTAAACGTGCCTATCTGTTCTGGATACGCTCCTGGAGATTTTTATTTAACACATTTCAAATCAGAGCTGAGGTAGGAATGAAAAATTCTTTGGCACAAGTGAGGGACATGGATGAGTGTGTTTTCTACTCTTTATTTTTGTCCTTAACACGGCAGAATTTTATTTCATGTTAAAGACACCAAGATGAGACGTGATAATAGTGACAAGCATGAGTTTGAGCGGGGTCCTGCTTAGCACTACAGAAGAAGAGTGATGTCATAGAATTCCAGACTGGTCTGGGTTGGAAGGGACCCCAAGGATCACAGGGTTCCAAACCCCCTGCCACAGGCAGGGCCACCAACCTCCAGGCCTGGATCTATACCAGGTTGCCCAGGGACCCATCCAACCTGGTCTTGAACACCCCCAGGCACCCACCACCTCTCTGGGCAGCCTGTTCCAGCCCCTCACCACTCTCTCTGTAAAAAACTGCCCCCTAATATCTAATTATTCCCCCCACTTCTGCTGCACAGAACCCTTTGGGCTTGTTCTGAAAGAGTATTACAGGACAGCAATAGCTTTCCTCGTGTTTTTATGTTTGTTATTTTTCTAACCTCTTCAATCTCACTTTGCTGAAGCAGAGGAAATGAGGTAAATCAGTCCCAACACAGGCCAGGAATTATCATCCTACTACTGACGCGGGGCTTAAAGGTATTGCAGGAGCAGAACAGTAAATCTCTGGAACACAAATTTCTTGTGATAACACTAAATTTACCCGATATTTATTGCTAAGATACAAAGTGTTGTGGCAACATGAAGGAAAACAAGTTATAAGGTTTTCCTTTAAGGCATAAAGAACCACAAAACTCTGCTGCCTGCATTTAAGCAAAGACGTGGTATTTCAATAAAATAACTATGCTCTCACTTGCTCTTTTCACTCCTCTGACAATGCTCATATCATATCAGTTTCCATTGCTCATCAAGCAGATATATGTCTTTGGCACAGACTAGGATATCCTGTAGATTTGCTTCAGATAGTTCAACCTGTGTGTTAGTAAACAGCCACAGGAGCAGCAGGCTGTATGGTGCTATGAGGTCAGGTGTGGCACAAATGAGTTTCTAAGGGTAACTAGAACATTTTTCAAGAAGTTAATGAGAATCAAGTACTAAACTCAATGTGAGATGGGTACCCTGTCAAACATCTTAAATAAATATGAGAATTAGACTAATAATGTATTTCCAAAAGCATATCCTACTAGAAACAGTTCCTAGTTACATATATAGGCATACACACACACAAACCATCCCACATTTCTTACATGGTATTTTTCAACCCAAGATCAACGTTCTACTTGATTCAAAAGCATCACCTTGTTTCCACTACAGATGCATATACCAGTCTTTGCCACTATCCTATTTTTTATAAGGTATTTCTCCTGTGTATCTCAGGTTAAGTATTAACTTACATGAGAAACAGATGTTTCCCCTCTGCAAGGAAAAGCATCTTTTCAAAGGTCATTGGTGGGAGAAAAGGACTTCCACAAGTTACAAAAGGCCGTGGCAGCTGCCATCATCCCTTCTACTTTTTAAGATGTTTTTCACATGGCTTTAACTCTACTAACAGTTTCTACTAAGAAGTTGTTTCATCCCACTATCTATAGAAGGGATTAGCCATACTTCCACTGCATTTGGATTCATTCCCATTCCTCAAATCACAAGGAGTATTTTGTTGAACAAATCCAATCCTTGTGTTCATTGCTAAACACAACCCAAAAGCTTTCAGTGGTGCCTCCCCTCCTTTAGATGGGAGATTGGCAGGATGCAAGCTTTATAGACTGTGAAGGCTTCACATCTCTGGGTGGAATTGCTTAACAGTTACAAAAGAAGATTGAGAAAAAATGGAGAGAGAGGAGACTTGAACTTGCTGCTCCACAAAAGAGACCTTAATAAACCACGAAGAATTGTGAAAAATTAAAGTTTTCCTCACTGGTTAAAGTTAATGGAATTAATGATCTGCATTTCAGTGGTACCTTAAGGCTGTGTTGTGTTCCTGAGTAACAGTCCCCATCCCCTCACAGTGCTGCACTCTCTTCAGGAGGGTGTTGACAAACATTCATTAGTAATAATGCATAACTATGGACATGCACAAAGATAAGCACATACAAACTGACAGACAGAGCAAAGAATAGCTCAGATTAAAATTAGACACCAGCACCCACAGAATTGAGAGAATTTCACGTGGAATCCTTGATCTGAGCACACAAATAAATCAGGTTTGAGGAAAAGGCAGACCTAACTCGAGACCCTCAGCCGGGTTCTGTTAACTCTGGGGTATGACTGCAGGCAGGAAATAACACCTCAATTCTTTACACTGTCAGCTACAGGAATATTAAATCTTTGAACCAGGACCTGTGTGAGACTGGAGAACTCTCTTACTAGTTGCTCACAGCCTGTTCCCTGGTGATCTTATCTGATCTCACAGAAGGCCTCAGACTTGTTCCTGGAAGGCTTCATACATCTACAGTCCCATTATCAGCAGGACTTAGATCAACCCCTGCTCTCCCTTAAGATCAAAGAGTTTTTTCCCCGATGCACCAGACCTTCCCAAGGTTCACCACCTCCTGCACATGCCAGCTCTGATGGACCTGTCCCCGTGCTGCATGAGAGGGAATTGCATCCCCAGCCCGGTGGATGTGGCCCATGTCTCACATCTCTCCCCTGCCAACACCCACAACATCCACTTCACCTCCCGGAGTGGAGGCAGAAGCACACCAGGGAAGGGCAGAGCAATGCCAAACCACAGGGTGGGGCAAGGAGAGTGGCTGCAGGAATTCTGCTGCCCTGTGATAGCATCAGTGACTAAGAATTTCAGTAGCACACACACGTTTGGCATTATCAGCAAGTCACCCGTTGGGAGTGCACACACACTGCTGCACGGCATTGCGGTGACTCGGGCAGGTCCTGAGTCTTTTTTATGCTTTAAATAAACAGAACCAAAGTCCAAGAGTTAAAACTCTATTTCAGCTCTTATAAACTGCCAGTTTCTGAAGCTACATGAGCAAAGGATACTAAAATAAATAAAAACTAAAAGGGAAGAGTTTTTAAGAGTCCACACCACTGTTAATATCAGTACCAGAGCGGGTTTGTCTTCTGTAAAGTTATATGAAATCTTGGTTTGGCTGAACTCACATTGTCTGGCCATTTCTAGCTTCCCTAGTGAGAATATGAATGGTTTCTACTTAGAGGAGATTACAGGTAGCCATAAATTATCACCTAAGTGTGGGCTGCCTTGCTAGCCTGAGCACCTTGCCAGCTCTTCACATCACTAGATGGCTGATGCTTTAAAGCCTGCCAAGTCTTGGTCCACGTAAACTCAGTTTTTGACATGTGTTATGTTGATCATAGGGAACCTGGAGAGACCTAGTTAGGGAGGAATGAAGCATTTTTTCCCCATCTCTCCTAGGTGATTTTCAGATGACTGCATTCCTGCACGACTACATCATCTTTTTTTTTTTAAAAAAAAACAATCTTCACTTCCTTACTGCCTTTCCCTAAAATATCAGCTATGACCAGGCAGCTCAGATTGCCCATATTATCAGCTGCTAGACACAGGATACAGAACTTCATTATCACCTACACGTTGCTGATAATTGCAGAACATTGATTTTCAGTCACAAAAAGATATTAATTACTATGTTTACATTTCTGACTTGAGGTAAAATACTGCCATGAATGGAGATGCACAGGAAGGTCTTTTCCAAAGTATACATTCACCTCATGTTCTTGGTATAAAGCTACTTCTATGTAATGCACGTGAGATCTGAGATACTTCACACAAATCTTCCGTAATGTATTAAGGAAAGTGCTTTAAAGGCTCAGTTTAATTAAACTTAGCACTCCTTTGTGAAGACAAACCAGTCATCTTTGTTATGCAGGCAAGTGCTAAAAAGTTAATTAAAAGGAGCCAGATGGTGACTTAAAGGCAGACAGGAAAAGAGGTCAAAAGACTCAGCTGCAGTCCCAGTCCATAGGAAGGTCTCCCCAGTGGATGTACGAGCTCCATCGCAATTCCATGTGACTTCAGATGGGACTGCAGGGCCTCGTATGTTAACAGAGAGATGACTTGAACTGTGAGAGACGTTGCTTTTTCTACCCAAAGCACAGAATAGTTTGGGCATTGCAAAATGGTAACAATAAAAGAACACTTTGTATTCCAGACTTCAAAAACTCAGAGGGAAGAAAACCCACATTAAAATGATAAACATTAAACGAAGCAGCAAGAACCTGATAAAAGACAATACAGTGATTGATTCGTTTGGATCCTGAAGCTTCTGAAGGTTTCTGCCCTTTTTTTTCCTTTACCAGGTCCAAACCAATCAGAAATAAACAAATGGATAGTGATTGTGGGACGTGAAGATGCTCTTTGAAAAAAAACCTGAGCTGGAGTGGAGGGCAATGGTTAAAATGATCCAGGTAGAAGGCCCATTGATTTACACAGAAATGAGTCATTATCATTGCATTAGTGATGTCATTTATTTATGAAGTCAGCACACAAACCAAGTCAGGTGTTTGGCAGGTGACTGCAGAAAAGCTGTTAGCCAAGTTAACATAATACAGTTTCATTCTTCCAGAAGAAAGCTTCATACCCAGCTCATACTCAGTGCATCCAGTTTATTGAGTGATCCCTACTTCCATTGGGCTAATTAAGTCAATTATGTGAAAAAATTCTTGCTTGCTAGGGTAGGCAAGACTCAAGGTTGAGGAACAGTGGTACCTACACACACTGCACCTCTCTGTGTCAACTCAGGCTCCCCCATTGTCACTTATCTTCAAGCAGTTTGTCCGCAGGAAAACACGCTTGTTCTGAACAACTGTGGTTTGGCAGTTCCTGGGTCAGGAATTCTGAGGTTGTTGCTCATCCAAACACCCACTGGAGTTAACCTGATGGAGATCCAGTTAGGGTCAAACACCCCTGCGATGGAGAAGTTCATTTCAAATGAGGTTTTTCAAGCTTCTTTGACTCAAAACTATTTTCAGGATCCAGGAGGCAAGCACACGCTGGAGCATAGTAACGTCTCTCGGCACAAAGGCCCTCCACACAAAAAGGATCCAGCAGCCAAATTCCACCCTCTACTATGCTATTAATAATAGTTATTATTACTTTGAGCTCCCCTAGCTATCCTGGGTGGTTCTCAGAAAACAATGGCACAGTCTTTGCCTTGAAATGGTAATCTTCTGTGGAGACGTGATACAACAGGCAGGAATGAAAGGGGTGGGTGGGGACTGGGAAAGGCAGGACAACGGTCACAGTAATAGGATCACTCGTTATATCCTGTAACTATCTTGATGCTCGCATTAAGTGATTTAATTAATGACTTAGATAGACTTCCAGGAAGGATTGAAAAGAGTATAGAGGAAGGTGTGGCAAAAAGATTTAGGAGCAATAACCGGGAAGGCAGGCGGGTGAAAGTAAAACCAGTAGTTCATGAATACTGGAATTAGGGAAACCTGAATGGATTTTGCTTCATCACACAGCTGGTGGTCAAAACATCACAAGGCCTCACTCATACAGGGATTCTTGGGTGTCAAGGAAGGTATGAGACCGTGTCATAGCCAAAACACTTATGGTATCTTCCTCATCAGTGCAGCTTCTCTGGAAGAAGTGAGATTCTCTTTGATGAACGGCTTCAGCATTTAAGAGGCAGTGAGAGAGATACACTGGCAAACAAATGAGACCACAAAAAACAACTTTTCCTTGGGAAACCAGCTTCCAAAGATGCATACCATTAGAGAACTGATGTCACGAGTATGGAGGAACAGTGCATCCTCCGTTCCCCACCAAAGAATGGCTGGGCAAGCTGCAAGGCTCTGGGGATACATGTCACCTGGATCTAGGGCCCTATGGATACACTCACGGTGTTCTGTTGCTCTCAGAGACAGCCTTGTCTTCCCCTGAAGACAGCAGGTCTTGTAGCCTGACCTGATTTCCTGTTGTCCCTGACATCAATCAGCTCAAAACACAAATGGAGCAGATAACAAGGAAAACATAGTGGTCCTTATTACAGCCCATCTTTCTGGCCCATATAAAGAATAGTCACACCTTTGCCTTTAAGCTGAGGCCAGTTTTATTTAACGGAAGGTAAATGGGCTCTTGTTTTTCTTGAGAAGTTAGACTGATTTAAAATCTATCAAGCTTTCCTTTGTAAGAACAAATTTTAATGCAAACAAAAAATGTCTGTGAAAATCCCTGTTTGGCTGAAAAGACACTGCTTGTACCTCCTGAGGGTTGCCTCATTCGGTTGTACTTACCCACAAGCACCTGCCACCCTTCATTGAAGAAAACCTCATGTCTCATAGAATCACAGAATCTCCTAGGTTGGAAGACACCCTTTAGATCATCGAGTCCAACCATAACCTAAGCCTGACTAGTCCACCTCTAGATCTTGTCTATATCATCTCTCCCTCTGAACAGGATTCCCCAGGCACAGAGGGAGATGAGAGCAGGAAGTGGAGCTTGTGCACCCCCACAGCAGCCTCCAGGGCAGTAAACCAGGTTTCTGCTGCCTGTGTTTGTCCTGGAGAAGCTGGGAGACGGGTGGTGGCTCTCACCCCTTTGCTCAGAGCCCCAGTGCTCAGCACCCCTCTGTCCTTTCAGCACACAGACCTCACTTCAGTCAGCGCCAGAGAAGCTGAGCTGCACAATAAACACACGCAGACCTCAAACCAGCACGCGTGCCCGCCCACTGAACTCACACACGGCCCATCTGCTGCTTCACTGGATAAGCAAAGTGATCTCAGGAACCAGGAAGCTTTCTCCTGGCTCAGCCTGTCTCCTTGTTGGCCTTGTATACTCCCCAGGTGCAGAGGTGAGCATGAGGTAATCACACCTAGTGAATATGAGGTTTAGTCTATAGGAAACCAGCGGAATTTATGTAATTTTGGCAGGCAGTGCCTTTCTTGTCTGTAAATCCAGCAGTGAGTAGCACACTTGGTCCAGAACAGTGTGTGCACTATATTACGTGTGGATCCTATCTGTGCAATCAGTCCTAAGGAACCTGCTCTAGCAGAGGGGTTGGATTTGATGATCTCTGGAGGTCCCAGAAAAGGAGTGGGCAGCAGCTGTGAGAGTTTTGCTGGGCTGCTGGGCCACGTGTCTTTACAGGCTCTGGGCTGGTGAGGAGGGTGAGTCTGTGTTCCTTAAACTTCGAACTTCCCATGGGTACAGCACTGTTAAGATACACAGGCTGCCCAGGGGGGTGTGGAGTCTCCTTCTCTGGAGATACTCAAGACCTCTCTGGATGCCAACCTGTGTGAACTGTCCTAGGGACCCTGCTTTGGCAGGGGTGTTGGACTTGATGATCTCTGGAGGTCCCTTCCAACCCCTACTATTTTGTGATGCTCCTAACCGAACTGCATCAGAGGCAGAGCGCTGTCAGGGAAAAGGGGCTACAACTCAGGCATCGGGCATCCATCCTCAGGATTCCAGTACTCTCATCTGGTTCACACTCAAAAAAAGGATTTGAACCAAAATGATTATTTATTTGCTGTCAGAATCTAACCTCTGTGTCAGGGGTGCATTCCCCAAACGATGCTAAAAGTATGGCGTGTATTCTGGCTTTGAGGAGAGTTGGAAAAGGATGTTGAGGAACAGGAAGAATCATTTGCGCTATCAGCCACAGGCTCAAGGGAGAAGGAGAGGGAGGGAAAGACCAACTTTTCTTTTATATTTTTTAATTCTCCAGAGTGACTCAAGGCTCTTGAGGCAGCAGCTGAATTAAATGTATACCTTCAGGCTAGGCACAGCTCATACACAAATGACAACAGTCCAATGGCTAGAAAAATCCTCAGAGACAGGGAGAACTTTCTTCCAAGTGGCATTTTTTTCAGGTCTCATTCACAGCTCTGCCCACAGTGGGACCGCTCTCACCATGGCATGTTGTCTTAACTCCCAGCAAGGTTAAGGGGCTCCCCTGCCTCATAAGAAACCATAATCACCCTGAACCCTCTGCGTACGTAGGAGCTCTCTGACTTAACCCTATGCATGTGACAGTAATGGAGCAATTCAATCTGCAGATGAAAAGAGCCCTCCAGTGCAGACCCTGCAGCCCAGCTGAGACCATCTGAAGCAGCCATGGAGCAGTGACAGCATGGCTTTTACACTGGCTCTGGCAGAAGGAAACAGAATCAAGGCAGGCACACAGATGGTGAAAGAATGACCCTACATGGAAAGAATTGCCGTCATTCCCCTACTCAGCACTCATAAGGATGAAACTCCAACACTATGGCCAGGTTTGGGCCCTCTGAAATACAATGTGATGTATTTGCACATCAACAGACGGGAAAGGTTCTGTCAGAGGGCTACTATGATGGTCGGGGCTGACAAGGAGAAGCTGAGGGCTTCTTCAGCCTGAGGAAGAGAAGGATGCTTGAGAGGTGATGGAACCAGATGGCTCTCTGAGGTGCTCAGTGAAAGGACAGGAGGCACCGGCATGACATGGGAAATCCTGTCTGGACATAAGGGAGAAGTTCCTTACAGTGACAGCAGCTCAGCACTGGCACAGGAACCAGGGAGGTTATAAAATAATCTCCAGCTTTGACTTTTCAAAACTCAATTAGCCATACCCTGCACAACTTCATCTAGTTTGGAAGTCAGCTCGGAGCAGATGGTTCAACTCAAGGCCTTCAGAGAGCTTTCAAACTCAGTTTTTCTAGGAGTTTATGATCACTGAGCCTTTCTGAGGTGTTACTAAGCATGGCTGCACCTTGAGGCTCCTCTCATTTATGTTTTAATTTACTCCAGTGGAAAAAATGCCTCTGTCTCCTGACAAAATGTTTCCCTTTGCAACTTATGCTCACATGCAGAAGACAGGATTTCTCCAAAGCTGGCCCCAAATCACACATCTGTCAGAGAAGAAAATGACACTGGATCTGATTCCTGTGTGAAACCCACTTACATATATTTCTCCATGGCTGTTTCTTCACACAGCCTTGCAGAAAGCAGCAGAAGAGCCGAGCCTCCCTAGCACTGGGAAAAGAGGGAGCAAAGCAGCTTTATCCACAACTAGCACTTGCTGACACCAGAGGTCCATGAACACAGCAAACACGGTGTTCTAAAGGTAAATACATTTCACAACTTGAGTTATCCATCCTCACACTCTCAGACAATGAGTTTTGAAGTCATCAAGCCCTAGGTCCTGTTGTTACATTTTTAAGATGTATTATGTTCATCTTTATGTGGCTGTATGGTCCCTGTGCTACAGCCCAGGTTCTGCATAAGAAGCTGTGAATTTCTGCATGCTCTTGTTTCTGGGTTCTTTATTTTGTTTTACCAATGAGAAACATTTCATATGAATACAAGACTTTATTGTAAAGAAATTTATATTTCCCCAGTGTCCTTTTGTGTCAACAGAGGACTTTACTGGCAAGTAATGAGTTTGCACTAAGCAGGCAAACACAAATAAATGAAATCTATGTGGATAACCAAGTGTGGGGTGTGTGTATATATTGTATCTCCAAGGATTTAAAAAAACCCAACAAACCAGCACAAGAAACTTGGCTCTTTTAGAAAACAATAGCCATTTAAAAGACATCTTTGCCACTTATATTTCCAGAGAAAGAATAAGCCTCATCCCACATCCCTTAGGCTTATATTCAGCCTTTATATACCAAATTATGTAGATGGTGACCCACTGAAAGCAAATAAGTGAAATAATTGTGCATTATAACTTCTAATATTAATTTTTGTTATTACAGTATTGGGATTTTTGCTTCTTTCAGCACTTTCTAAATTTGTCCCTAACCTGTTCTTCAGATGGGCCAAAAATCTCAGTGAAACACCCTGTGCCTGCCAGAAGAATGGATCACAAAGACTGCAAGCAACAAAAGTGCTGGAGTAACCGGCGCCGTGCCACACGCCTAACCTCTTCCTGGCTGTGCTTTGGATAAAGGATATTTGGCTTGCTAAGGCGCAGTCTGACCAATAGGACTGACCTTCTCAAGAACATCTGAATGATATCCAGAATGTGCTACATATTCAGGAAGTTTGCCATAGGATTGTCTCTGAGAACTGGGCATTTATGTACACTGCAAAAGCAGCGAGTCTTCAGTTCCTTTCAGACAGACTGCTGGATAGACAGACCCCCAGTCGGACCCAGGGCAACCATCCCCATGTTCTTTTGCTCCCTTTATCTTCAAATACTATGGCTTTATAATTTTTCCATGGCACTTTTCACTCATTGACCAGCACACCAGTTGTTTTGGTCCAGTCATGGTTCCTTCAAAAGGGAGCCAAAAGAAAAGCCAGAGAGCCGTGGTGGTGTCCAGGTCTGCCAACAACCAGGAGAAATTGAAGGGTACAGCTCATTTTGGAAAGCAAAGCTCCAGACTGCATGGGAATCAAGGGACAGGCTCTTTCTAGCAGAGGAAATCGTGGATGTCATCAAGATTTAGTTGGTTCAGCAGAAGACAGCCTGTGCTAGCCCCTGCCACGCTGGCAACCCCTGGGTGGGGGCAGGTCAGTGTGTGTCTGCCCCTAGGCATGATGCTAACCTGGGCTGGGAGGAGGCAGCTGTGCAGAGGAGCTGGGAGAGGCCCCCCCCCCCACGCAACAAAAGCATCAAAGCAGGTTTTTATTTCTTGCATCTCAGTTTGAACTACCTCACAGATATAGGAGTAAGTCTGCTTAACACAGGCATTCCCAAAGAGATTATCAAAACACACTCTGCACCTTGCAGAGGGCAACAGGTTGGAAGCAGACCCACTGGCTCCTGAGCCTAGGCTTTCACTCGCTGCAGCACTGGAATTCCCAAGGCCACCAAAGAGATTTAGGTACATACATCCCACTGATTTTCAATGGAGAGAAAGGGTTAAACTTCTCCAAAACTTTAAATATCCCAGCACAGACGTAGGACTGGCTTTACCACCACTGTGCTTAAAACTTGGCAATGGTTTAAGAGGACACATCAACACTAAACAACAGTTTGGAACAGGAAGAGAAGATGAATATCTAATACGATTGAAACTGCAGAGGAAATATCACACAGGCTGACTGGAATGGACCCAGGAGTCTCATGCTAACAGCTCTGCCCTTACGAAAAGTTCTCTGCTCAGGGTCTCTCACTACCAGTCATCAATATCGCACGTCAGCATCTGGAAGCAGCACTGCATTTTTAGTAGCCAGAACCTCAGCCTTACAGCCAAACTAGAAAGATCAGTCGTACATCAAAACCAGACCGTCAAAACGCTCTGTCAGGCATCTTTGGGAGGAGATGGAAGTTTAAATTCTTTTTTTGGGGGGGTTATTTTTAATACAGAATGTATGGAACTCAAGTTTTCCAACTTCCTGCTTAGGATACACATGGTGGGGAGCATTACCTTGTTGCTTCAAAAGGGAAAAGAAAGAAATATCTAAATCTTTCCACCCAAAAGCCTCAGAAGACTCCAAATTTCCTGGTTATCTAGGAAAAACCATTTACACGAATGCTGTTTCCCAACACACAAGCTATAAACCGCCTCCAACTTCTATGCAAGGACATCCCAAGAACTGAAACACCAGAAAACTGGGAGACCAGCCAAAACCTTCAAGAGTAGTTGATCACAGTTCCCACACCAAAGCTGTTACATATGAAGTCTGCGGTGTCTCGGCGTTCTTCCTGAAGGCTGTTCTCATGCAGCTACAGTAGAATGTGAAGAAACCTGTCTCTCCTAGCCTGTGCCCATGGAAAAAAATGCTAATGCCCTGAAGCAGGGAGAAGCTCCAGCGTAGCTGCATAGGTGAATGGTTACACACAGAGGCCTCGGATGTGCAGCTTGGTGAAGTCACTGACTCAGGGAGCAGATTCTTCTGGGGAAAGAAACTGGCTTTTTGACTTGTCATTATTTATTTCTTAGCACAGCTCCCTCCTAGATCTGTATGGACAAATTTCAATAGTTCTGGTTTTAACTCCTACAAGCTGCAAGTTGTTGATGCCCTTCAGTCCAAGTTGGTGATTTTTTAGTTAGTTATTTTTTAATAGTCTGGCTAGTTTTTAGCTGGATCAGTTTTCTGATGCAGGTCATTGCCCTGAAGAGTAGTGCTGAAGCAAGGGTGGCAGCAGGAACACCCAGGGCTACAAGACAGCAGGATAGGCTTTCCCTTTTGCTGACAGCAGACACCTTGAGACGAAGTGACCATACAATAGGCTCCTCATTTGCTTTAGTGGGGTCCTTCTCAACCCACCATCCCAAACTACATCTGTTTCATTGTCTGGGAAATACCTGTTGTGCAGCATCAAAAATGCTTTCGAATGCATCTGCCTCCCAGTGCCAAACACAGGCACTGGCTGTCTGTCCATCTGCAGCCTGAAGACACCAGATGGACCCTACAGAGGTATTGTTATTCTCCTTGGTGCAGTATGTGACCACTGAGTTTTCCTGGGGGCATTGATGTGCACTAATTTTACACACTTTTCCAAAGCAATACATCTTTTTAAGAAAAAGAAGACTTTAAAGGAGAAATGGCCTAACACAGGAAATCTGGGGATTCAAAAGAAAATTGGTAGTGTTCAGGAGTGTTTGGTTCTACAGCTTTTGTGTGGTTACTCAAGAAACAGAATCTGTCCACATTCCCTCCTCCCAAATTCCTGCTGGTCCCCTCTGCTACATCAGCTCATGCCACACTTTTAAAAATCCCATTTAAATCTCATTAATCGTTTTTCAGAACAAAGTATGGAATAAAGCCACAGCAGCGTTCAGGCTCACTGACAGACGGCTCCCCCTCGTGCCTTTCCCACACAGACACCCCTGCCCAGGAGGTGAGACTGCCTCACACACAGCCATACCCACGCCATGCGGGCAGCGATACAGCGTTCCAAGTCTCTGATGTGCAAGGATGATGTTTAACAAAAGACATTTACATCTCAGCTCCTTATTAAAATGTATTTTATGTAACTGAAATCATGTTAGGAGTGGTTTTATCAAGGTGATCCTGTCTGGCTGAGGTCATGCATGGCAGGGGTTTTATGGGACACACTAAATGTTCCCTCATGTCAAAGAACCAAATCAAGGGTTAAAATATTAACGGTGGCTGCCTGAGGAAGCAGAAGGGTTTGTGCTGGCAGCTCCTGGGCAAGCAAGGTTAGGTGATGCACTGAAGCGTAACTGTCGGTGGAGCTGGGCAGCTGCCTTCAGAGGCAAACACTGCTGCATCTTACTCTGTGCCTAAGCCCCTCACCAAGGGAAACAGAGATTTTGGGGGTCCAGGAATGCAGAAATAAATGAAATAAATCAAAGGGAGTGTTATTTCTGCATAACACAGCACCAATTGCAGTCTGAGATCAGACACTGCGCTTCTTCCCATAGAAAATCCCTAAAAGAGTGGCCTGGTTTAAACCAGGGATTTAGGCAGCTTTCCAAACAGAAGGTACTCCAAAAATTACCTATCCCAGCAGGACTTCACTAAGCTTAACTGGGTACTTTCTATTTAGATCCTACTGTCAAGGCCCCAAAAAAAGACCTACACTTAATAAAACTTCTTTACAATAAGGACTTCACTCCCCTTCTCCACGTGCATACATCACTTTGATCCACAGGACAATTTTTATGCAGCTTGAGTGACTTTTTTCAATACCCTTGACATAGCTAAAGCCATTTTCTGCATAACCCACGTCCTTCTCAAGTCACAAATCCCTCTGAAACACCCTGAATCAGACATGTAACAATTAACAGCCAGACAATAATTTGAATAAGAACTACACCTGAATATACACAAAGCTGGAGCATCTAAAATGAAATGTAAAAAGTTCAGCCTCTGAAAGAGCCTCAATCCCTAGATCCAGTTTTGTTGCCAAAATCTGCCATAGGCTTTGGAAAACAGTTTTCATAGGGGAAGAAATAAGGATACTACAGCCTAATTTGCTTTTTAAGCATTGTCACTGATGTCATTTCATCAGGTTATGTTGAGGATTTAAGTTCTCCCTGGGTCTCTATCAGCACTTATTCAAATAATGACAAATCTGATTTGTTACAGGAAAGAGTAGTGTGTTATCTTAACCCCATAAGAATGTCTTAGGACTGAAGAACATTGACTACCGAGCTCACAGATCTCTTTATAACAATTCAATCCATCACACATGGCTTTTTCGTTCCCACTGTATATATCATATCTAGCCTGAAATGGGCTCAGTGGGATACGTGATGAAATCCTGACTGCTCTGAAGTGAGAGAGACTTCTGTCAAGGACTCTTGGGGAGCTGTATTTCACTTCTGGAATTTACCTTGTCTTTAGGTACACACGTGTGGCACTAACAGGCTCACACGTGGTCTACATAGCTAGCTGTCAATAGTAATGTTTTGAAAAGCTTTTGATGTCTTTAGCTGGTGTTTTATCACACCTATTTCACCATTTATACAGAATTTTTCATTTTACCCACTACTCCTGTAGATTTAGCAGAAGCAAACCAACTGATTTGGATATAATGTTATAGCTCCCCTTATTCCATATGATTTGGGAGTTTGCCATCATGCACAGGCAATCAGAAGCTACTGGTTTCACAGAATCACAGAGCTGGAGGGGTTGGAAGGGACCTCCAGAAATCAACGAGTCCAATCCCCTGCCAAAGCAGGGTCCCTAGGACAGGTCACATAGGTCTGTGTCCAGATGGGTCTTGAATATCTCCAGAGAAGGAGACTCCACACCCCCCTGGGCAGCCTGTGTATCTTAACAGTGCTGTACCCATGGGAAGTTCGAAGTTTAAGGAACACAGACTCACCCTCCTCACCAGCCCAGAGCCTGTAAAGACACGTGGCCCAGCAGCCCAGCAAAACTCTCACAGCTGCTGCCCACTCCTTTTCTAAGACCAGTTCACAGGTTTGTCTTCTACATATGGCCCAGACAACACTGGGAGAGTGTCAGAGGAATTCCACACAGCCCAAATACTCTGTAACCTTGATCACAAAAAGTAAACTGGGGTTTAAAGAAGAGTTTTGCACAGTTCAGGAGCAGACCCATCTAAGGAAAGATCTAAAGATACAAGACTCCTCGTGATGGTACTGACAGCAAACGCGCCTACTGCCCCCAGAACCATCATGAGGTTCACATAAAAGTGAAACTAATGGGAAAGGCAGGGCACCTTTTTCCATTGAATTTTCTAAAGGGAACAAACTTTTCTGGTTTTAACCCCACTTAAGCTGCTCAGCTGCTGCAGAGGGAAATTAGCTCCTTTGCTACACTTGGGACACCAGCATCAAAGTGAGAGTTTGACTTTCTGGATCAAAGCAGAGCAGTGTCGCCAACCATGCCCACGTTCAGTCCCAGAGTCCCATCAAGGACCATTAAGTGGGGAGCATTTCCTCTTTCTGCACTCTTCAGTAGTACTTGCAGTTGATGTTTGTTCTCCCAGTGAGGTGGGGAAGTTTCTCAGCAGAGAAGAGATTTTTTCCTTACAGAGGAAAACACCAGGAGATTAAGTTTTGGTGGGTTCAAGCTGCCGAGCACATGAACCTGAAAACATGAACCTGGTACAGAACTTCTGCTACCAATCTCCATCCTTCTTTTCCCAGGTGGTTGACACGTTTTTCCACAACACCTTGACACCCCTTCCTGTAACGATGCAGTCCCAGCTCATGTAGAAGGCAACCAGATGGATGCTGAAGGACCAGCAAAAATTCTTCAGGGCAAAACCCAACTCTCATTAATTGTAGGATACATAAGGTAGCCCAGAACTTAACAAGGGATTTCAGATGATTCTCTAGTATACATGACAACATGACAATACAGCCATGAGCTACGGAGAGAGGCTGAGGGAGCTGGGCTGCTTCAGCCTGGAGAAGAGAAGGCTGTGGGGGGACCTCATTACAGCCTTCCCATCCCTGAAGGGAGCAGAGAAACAGGAGGGGAATCAGCTTGTTAAAGGGTAGATAATGGCAGGACAAGGGGGATGGAGTGAAGCTGAAGGAGGGAAGGGTTAGATGAGATATTAGGGGGAAGTTCTTTTCAGAGAGAGTGGTGAGGGGCTGAAACAGGCTGCCCAGAGAGGGGGTGGATGCCCCATCCCTGGGGGTGTTCAAGACCAGGCTGAATGGGGCTCTGGGCAACCTTGTGTAGCTCCAGGCCTGGAGGTTGGCGGCCCTGCCTGTGGCAGGGGGTTGGAGCTCTGTGATCCTTGGGGTCCCTTCCAACCCAGACCATTCTATGATTCTATGATTTTTCTGATGTGCAGAGCCTGTATTCCTGTTTCCTTCAACTACATGACGTTCTATGGACATAAGCTTGCAAAGGGCTCTTCTGTTTCTTCACTCTCAGTCAGATGATGGGAGAATTTCTTTTTTTTTTTTTGGGTGCCCCGAGTGTAAAATTGCCAAGAATAACTGTTGCCTCTCCTAAAATGGCAGCTGTAGCCCTGTGAAAACAGCCCTGGCGGGTTCCTTTCTGAAGTGACAGCAGGTCTTACCGACATCAAAGGGGGTGTGAGGTTTTTAGTGAGGGCTGTTTGTTGATTTTTTCTCCAGTGAAGTGATATTACATGGCATTTCCAACCCTCAATCCTATTAAGTGACAGAACTACCTAATAGCACTCATTAAATAACATAACTTGGTGTCAGAAATTCACTGACAGCCTCACGCAATTGCAGGGGTAGATTTATGCCTTAAAACAATGTGGTTTTAGTGTTATTGTTACCAGCTTTTTAATAAATGTCATTTATTTTAACAGGTGAAAGCATGAGACCCATGACAGTTCATGAAAAGGTTATCACTGAGCAGCATGTAACCAAGTAGAAAAGGAGGTGCCTGAATTCTACATTTGGATGGAAAAAAGCATGGACAGCATGTTCCCTCTGCACTGCCAAACCCCTTCTTTTCTTGGAAGCCACTTCTTTGGTGACACCAACCTGCACCACGGTGCTGTCACAAGGCAGTCCTATGCTGCAACAGCATTCAGGAACTTTCCCTCTTTCCATCCAAGGAGATATCCGGAATTAAGCATAAATGAAAATATTAATTCTTTTTTTCTCCTTTTTTAAGAGGTTATCTGTTGCTTATGGGCCTGAAGCAAGCACAGGTGATAAAAACATTAAGGCCTAAATCCCACCATCATCCCCTGCTCTCAGTCAGCTATTAAAAGCACATTTTAAACCTCTTCTCTTACAGAGGGAATGACAAAGTTTGTTAGTGTTCACAGTACTAAGTTTATCAACTATTTCTTGCTTCTTTCTGCAGCTTTCCTCCTGCTGAAGTCCAAAGTGGTTTTTACCACTGACACACCAGCAATAACTGCAGCTCCCCTGTGGCAGAGATCAGACAGTTATTTCTATCAGAATGCAAAGAGGTAGTGAGGTGTAAGATGGAACAGCCAAGCATCTCCCTGAAATCAACCTTACCTCTCAATGGGCAAAGCTAGAATTCAGAAAATACACTACCATCAACAACTTACAGCTCAAAAATTATGTTAGGCATCTCTTGATTCTTACTTAATTTCTGAATGTACCTGCAAAAATGTATTAGAAACCAGAATTTCTGCAGGACATTTGTAAAAGTAAATTCTACTTCTTCCTTTGCAAGTTGCCAGTCAACGACCACATTCAGAAACAAGGCAGAAAATGTGCACTCTACATATTGAGCAATTAAGTTTTACTGGGAAGTGCCTACCCTCACGAGAGCTGGAATTAACTGAGTACTTGTGTGAGCAGCTGCTCACCAAAATGGAAAGCAATTCCCAATCTGGGCTCCGGATCCGTAACCTGCACACACAAACCCTCCCAAGGTCTGTCCATCTGCACTGAAAATTCTTGTTTGTCAGTATATCTCCACTTGCCCTTTCTTACCACTCACTCAGCAAAAGTCTCTCTGGGTCATTCTATCACCTTAGGTCATACGTAAGACAGGAAGATGTTATGGGATGTTTTCAGACAGGGCTAGCATTGATCAAATTTTCATCTTCTTGATGCTGTGGGTAGTTTTTCATTTCTAGCTGCTGGAGGATGATCAAGCCCATGGGCAATGGTTTAGTCAAATCCTCTCTTGTGTTCTTACACATACAGAAAGAAGCCATACGATCACCAGCAAATGCAGAGGCAGAGCAGATCACTGCAGTGCCCGAGCCCTAAAACACACTGCTTTCCCAAATTCCCAGCCCTCAGCTGCCTTTTGCCTATGGTTTATCATCAATGCAATAATGTATAAGAGTACACTGCAAATGAGATCAATTTCTTGCTTTAAAACAAATAATCAAAAGAGAGCAGGGTGTTAGCAGAGAGCACGCACTGATGTGGGACACAAGTAGTGGTGGTTACACCAGAGACTGAACAAGGAGCTGGTTGCCACCTCAGCCTTGGTCTCATCCTTCCTTCCAGCGCTGCTGGCTCCAGTACTTGTCTGACCCAGCAGTGAACTGATTCATCTCACTAAATTGCTTGAAAAGTAACCAGGAGGGAAGAAGTTAATCAGCTCGTGGGGTCATACGAGTATCAGTGCTGATGAGATGGAGGGGATAAGTTGCAGCCTGAGGAAGCAGCAAATTGTGGTGTTCCCCAGGCTGGAAATGAGTAGCCACAAGTTTCTTAAATCAACTTCACCACTGAAGCCACAGAACGGCACCCTGCACGCCTCCTTGTGCCAGTCGAGCTGATCTGGTGAAGTTCACATTTTCTGTTGCGCTAACAGGATCATGAGTGGGTACATTCACACCAAAACTGAACAATGAAACCAAGGAGGAGACTGTGACCTGGAAAAGGGCTGTCTCCCAACGTTCCTGCACGGGAACAGTGAGAGATGTGAAGTGCCACTGATAAAACCAAAACCATATGGAGGTAAATACAGCTGGTGTGACAGCTCAGTGCTGCCAAAAGCTCTGTCCCACAACCTGCCCTTTTCCAACAGCACTCCCCATCACACAATCCTGCTCCCTCCTTTATGCTGGTTACAAGATTTACCTTCACAGAGCACACCCGACCTGCTGGCTGCACCGAAGAGCCTCTCTTTTCCCCCCAGGGCAGTTTTCTGCAGGCATGGTGAGTTGAACCTGCTCAGGCAGCAGCACAAGAACAGCACAAGGGAAACGGTGCAGGGCGCAGTCAGACAGGAGGAGGAAAGCAAGGAGAACCTGCCGATTTCATGGGTGTAAAGGGACTGGAGGTCATCAAATCCAGTGACAGAATCACTCTCTTGGCTCTCCTACACCATCAAAGCAAGCTGGCAAACTAGCCAGCAGCCTTCTGGCTCTAGCATCAAAACCCCAACTCTCATGGTTTTCCAATGACAGTTTTAATTTTTTTTTAATGCAACATGAATGTTGTTGCATGAAGGACTTTTCGTTGTAGCCTAAAGGTATAAAATAAAATATTCTTCCTGGAAACAACAATTAGCAGTTAAATCCCTGATTACAGCACTCTAAGTAAAGGCAGAATGTCCTAAGGAATAACCAAACAATGCAGTGAATATTTGTGCAGCAGGAAGAGTTTGGAGATGTTTGTTTACCATACAGTTTGTTCCTACTTAACAGATTCCTAAAGAACCCATATAAAGAGCTCTGATTTATTAATAGAGTCAGATGGCATGAAACAGTATTTCTAACCTGTTTATAAATGGTTTAAAGGAAATTACAAATACATAAAAAACAAAACCCAAGTTTACAGGAAAAGGGCAGAGAGCTAAATTTGTTCTTCCCGTCAGCGATATGTTATATGAAACTGAGCTGAGTACATCTGCCATCATTTTACCTGGAAGAAATCAAAGTGGGGAGAGAAGGAAAGAGATTTATTTTGCCAGGTTGTTGTTTTGTTTTTTTTTTTTGCAAAAGCCAAAGAAAAGGAGAAAAGCCCATATAATGTATTCACCTATTGGACATATGGATAAGTAGTTTAAGTAACACATACAATGATTTCACAATGTGCTTTGAAAAAAAATTCATTAATGTCTGTCTTTGGAAATGTGGGAAAGTAATTTACAACACCACATAAAAAAAGTAATAGGGGGCCCAATCCTGTCACCACTAACTTCAACTGGGCAGAGTTGAGCTTTCAGGAGCTTCCAACAGATTTAGACCATTTTTCAACAGCCTAGCTCAGATATTAGCAAACCCCAGCCTGGCTGGCTCTCACCACATCCCCACTTGGTAAATGACTCCCTTTTCCTCTTCCCTTCCCCCATCCTCTTTATTCTAATTTAAAACAAAAATATTTTTAATGTGTTGAGCATTTGTATATTCAGAAAGAGTGCCTGCCTTTTCTCTGCTCTGACAGCTCCGAGCGCTGATGGCCATTAGCAGCCTGCAAGTCAAGAGCTGCAGACCAGCCAGTTGCACCAAGTCACAGCATCCCACCCTCAGCAGCATCCCTGAAGCCACCAGTTTTGTGAACTTCTCATTTTATACAGTTACTGCTGTGAAACCAATGGCTGCTACACAATCAGAGGGCAATTCTTGAAATGTAAAGGGAGTTAAGCTTCCAGAACCCTTTATGATCCTAAAGAAACATTTTCCCTTTGTCTACACAGCAAGAGAAATGACAAAGGTGAATGTATGGACTGAGAGGCTGTGTGAGGGACTGGTTGTTCTTCCCAACAGTACGTTTTACAACATAAGCCCACGCCAATGAAAGAGCCCTTGGCTTTCTTACCCCTGTCAGCGCCCCAGTTCAAAGCAGCTGCTGAAAATACCAAACCTCTGCACGTGTCAATGAGGTTTCAGTCATTACCCTGCAAACCTGTTGCACTGTCACGAGACGCTGCTGATCAGACCAAAATTCAGATGCAATTTATTTCAACAGGAAAAAACCCCAAACAACTGAATAATAAGTTATTCCCTGGCAAAGTCTGCATTAAAAGGGCATATCCATCTTCTGTGACCTCCACCTACAACACACTCAGCATGTGAGATCCAAAAGCACCACGTCACGCATTAGGTAGTTAAATGTGGCAAACACAAGGGCAATTTAAACTAGACTTCTCATTTACCATCTGCCTCTCTTGCAGCATTCATTTGTCCAGGAGAATTTCATCATTAAGTGTCTAAAACCTTTTTGTTTCTGACAAAAAACACAGTCAAACTCTACCCACAACATGCACTGAAAGTCAGGAACCCTCTCAGCTGCCTCCTTTAAAGCTAACTTTCCCTTCACCACCAAAGTCTTAAACTCTGCAAGCCGAACCACAGCCTCTAGAAGATGGAGCAGATCCTTCTGATAAACTGGTCCAGGAGGAACAGCCAGTCAGGGACTGGTTCACCCCAGTGCACTACAGCATCTTACAGTGTCCACTCTAGCCCCAACTCCCTCTTCTGGCTATCGATACCAGCACAGGATGAGGCATCAGCCCTTTTTGGTGATGAATCCCAGGACCTCTAGTCAAGCTAGAGCTGAGACAATCTGGACTCATGCCCCATACAGTTGTAGGACACAGATCACAGCCTCCCCCATCAGGTTTTGAACCAGCTTTCTGGTTCGTTACCTCTTGTTCCTGTACTGTGTGCTTTGGTTCAGATTTAACTGCAGTGCTAGGTTCTAAGTTCAGCTCTACTGCAAATGCTTCAATCACTGCCTGGTAGTTCTGCACATTTCCAAGACAGCTCATCAAGTTAACGCAGGCTGCCGTGTCTCTCCCTTCCAGTTTGACATTACCCACAGACAGTAAAACTTCTCCTATTCAATTCTCTTGCTACTCCTGAAAGGCTGAAACAACGTGGTAAAAACGCTCCACCATAGGACAGTTGAGCTTCAGCAGGAAAGTTTATTTCTTGTGCTTTTTATTACCTTGCTGCGATTTCCTAGCCATAGGCTGGAAATGTTAAATTATAAAAAATACAATATTAATCCACCAATTGAGTTGCCAGTTCTAATTTTGGATAGAAAAATGGACAAAGAAATAATCAAAGGCTTACCAAAAAAGCAGATGGCTGGAGAGTGCTTCTGGCAGTCATGCTACTCGCACATGGGACCACTTGAGTTTAACAAATTGGACAACAGAGAGAGTACTGAAATGGAAATTGGGGCTCTACTCCATTCAAATTCTTTGAAATGTTTGTTTTGGATGTATACCTCTGCTGCAATCTATAACTTTAGATTAGATATAGCAAGAGTAATATTCTTGACTAGAAGAAAAACAGAATGACTGAACTGTTTGCCAAATGACGCAGATTGTCTCCCTGTATACAAATAATGCCAACTTTGAAATGGTTTCCTAGATAAAACCTAGTACTAAACATGTCTTTTACTAACACAGCAATAATGTCCTACCAGTAGTTAGAGCACACAACACTTCCCTGACTCAAACTGCAAAGCTTCTTCAAGCAAGACCTGTATCCATACACAAACATGTGTGAAGAAAGCCACAGTGACTTCAGGTTTCATGGTATCTCCATGCAGCACAGAGACCTCCCATCACACGCAAGATCGACTATATCCCATGTTTTAAAAGCAATGCCCTCCACTGCTAATGAACTAAAGGGCTGTTGTTGCTAATGTTAATCAGTTTTGAGACCGTAAGGCATGGTGCAAAGCTTCTTGTTTGATCAGGAGGGCAAAGCACCAAAACAATGTTACTTCTATCGATACAAAGGCACATATGTAGTAGGGAACATCAAAAAAGGAAGAAAAAAAGACTCATTCCATCAGTCCTGCTGTAAAAAAAATCAGTTGCCTAAATGTTTAACAGAAAAAAAGCTTGAAGGTCTTTGTCGGTGAGATGCCAGTTGCAGCTTAATGTAAGTGTATGGCCAAATATGATGTCACCTACCACAACCAAAAATGAAGAGGAAAGTTCTGCTGGTCTCAGGGACCAGTCACTCACCAGGGAACCGGTGGTTTTATATGCACGCCTTCCTGAAGAATCCAAAAATAACATTTTTCCACAGAGCAGAAATTCCTGTAGTGTTCACGCTTTTCGTTTCAGTAATGCTGCAATCCAAAGTGCCAGCCCTCTGTAATGAGGTAATCCAACAAGGTAATTTGTAGTATTTTATTCTGTCAAAATTGATCTTAGTATTTCTATAGCAACTAGATCAAAACAAAAGATGGAGCAGACAGAATAAGTCTCTCCCTGCCACCACCCAGATTTTTATATAAATAAATATGTGTGTATATATATAAAAGGCATTACACATATATATAAAGTTAATGTTCATGATTCATCATTAAATAACGTTAGAAAAACAGCACTGGAGAAATAGCAGCACAGTAGGATAACATTGAAATAAAGAAAGGCTAGCAAATGTGTAAACTGACATCAATAAAATATATTAAAAAGTCATTGTTCAATTATCTAACACCTGGGAACAGAGTCTGTCTTTCCCATTAAAGCCAGTCAGGAAAAGGTATTATCCATTCCTGGTTGGGATAGATGGGAGTGAGTACTGGCTTTGCTGACATGAGGTGAAGAACACAGTGTCTTTTCACCCAAAGAAAATCACATTTTAAGCATTGCTGTTAACATGTCAATGTTTAAGAAGGCCTGAGTGCTGTTTAGCTGCCTAAACTTAGTTTTGGAAGTGTGGTATGCAATAGCCTTGCGAATGTCTATCAGTTTATTTCAGTGCTCTTGTAGGAGCTGAGCTGAGGCCAGACACCACAGTGACAAAACACCAAGGAAAACTGCATCTGGAAAGCAATGCCATTTCCAAGCAGCTAATATGATTAATAGCAACACCACCCAGCCCCTTCCTGCTGAAACAGAGACTGATCTGTTACAATGGTGGGATATAAAGCTTGATTTTCCTACAGACCACTTCTCCTTCATGTCAGAGTAGCTTCTGAACATTTCTTAGTAGGTTTCAGTTAGATCCTGCCAAAAACACACCCTGTGGAGGTACACACACACACCTGCAAGCTGTACATGCAAGCATGCAAATCAAAACCAGCCACTCGGCTCCTGACTTGGGCTTTGAGGATAAACCTCCCCTAACACTGATATGCACCTGTATCTAGAAGTCTCCACAGTGTCCAAGAATAATTTTCTGAATGCCATGTAGCATCACTCACAGCAGCCAGTATAAAAACACGTGGTAGCTTTAGACTGATCACTTAAATGGTGAGGAAGGAACTTCTGAGAATGTCATGGCAGCTGGGAAGAGGATGATGTGCTCACTTTGGTTGTGCTGTATCACTGCAGGTCCAACTATGGTTTTGCTGCTGTTGCCATCTATGGAGGTCACCAGCACGCTGCTACAGCCATGGCTGGAAGGCTGTTTGTCTCCTAGGCCAACTGCTGCTGAATGTTAATTAAAAGAGATAATGTCACGTTAGAGGAACAGTGGTCATTGAAAAGAAAAAAAACACTCTCAAAAGCAAGACATTTCTTTGATCCCAAGTTCTCCTGCTAGAAAACAGAATCTCCCCATCAATTTAAGAAAGGGGGTATGACAGGCAAAAAATTCCTGGTGAATAGAGGAATAAAATAATGTGCACGCGTAATTTGAAGCACAGGAATGTTTCCACAGATTACTCACACTCCTAAAATTAAACACACTCACATCTTTCACCTAAGCAAAGACCCTGACCCCACAAAGCACTCTTCCACTTGATGGCAATTCCCTTGAGTAATGACAGTGAAGAATTCAATACTGGCAGAAGCCGAGCAATATAGTGAATTCACAGAAGCTTCTGTAATAACTTCTGCCCATACACGGTCTTGTACTATCAGCATTTAAAGGCTTATCTCACAACCAACACAGACTCTGGCATGTCTTCAGATGAACATACATATAAAAATGTACACAATAAGCTGTTACCTTTTTTTAACAACAAAAGTCATAGATCTGCTACAGTGGGCGATGCAAAATGTTTAGGCAAACCTGTTTAAGATGTATAAAAATAAAAGAAACTGTGGCTTTCTTCCTAATTATCACCAGTTTCTGACTGTCAGAGAAGATGGACTTTTCCATGTGAAACTCCTCATTACCCCTTCCGTCCAATAAAAGCAATCAACATTGAACTTTCAAGTTCCCGTCTGCATCCAGTTTACGGGTTTTACCATCCTGCCCTTTGAAATGGAGTCGTGTACAAGGCACATCAGAAAAACTGGAGGAAATTGGAGATAAAAAAGATTTAAAAATAAAACCAGTATTTATGTCTCCCAAATGGGAAGTTTGGAGCAGCAAGGGCAGGAAACGGACCGGTATTTAAGCTGATTACCCCAGCAAAGTCCTCTGCCTTTTCAGCAGTGCCATGGTCCCTCAGTAAAACCATTTAAATTAATTGGAGTTTGGGGCAGGGGGAGCAGGGGGGGAAGATGTCAAATTTTATCTGGAGTGTTAGTGATGGCTGGCTGGAGAGGGGCTTTCAGGCCTGTTAATTGGGCCTGTTTGCTCCAACGCCACAAACACTTTGACATGAAATGTTCTAATAACCCCGCCGCGCAGGTGGCCGCCAGTGTCAGCCGGCTCCTGACAGCCCAGCCAGGCCTGTCCCTTCCACTCAGGGCCCGCTCGGCTGAGCAGGCGGCTTTGGGCCCGGCGGTCATTAACCCAAATGTTCTCGACGTGTAGCTTAGCAACCAATTAAGTAGCCAGGATCTTTAACATTTGTACCAGAAATTCACACAAATAAAAGTCTTTTGGGCCACGCTGGCCTTATAGACATGGATCTTATTATGCTTTTTACCTAATTATCAACTTGGCTTTTTCTTTATGCATCTGAAAAAGGAGGGACGGCAGTTAAAAGCAAGCTCTGCTGAGCACAACCCTGTCTCCTTGGGCAATACTTCCAAGGGTGTTTATATACATCTAAAAATTACATCTTCTCATTCACACTTGCACATAACTGACTAGACAAATAATATTATCATAGTGGGAAGAGCCAGAGTTAGAAAGGAAATACTGCAACATTTAGATTTAATCTGATGAGCATTAGATCATGATTCACTTTGACATAAAAGCTCAAGAGCACATTTAGCCAGGGCAAAACGCATTGCAGTGTTTTAAAGGAGAAGGAAGTAAGTCTAAGGTTTCACAGGCCGCATTATTTGCTGTTGAAATCCTAATAATTGCCTATGCTTTACACTTAACATTTTACCTAATGAATTGGTTTGAAATTTCAAAAAGCTTCGGCAACAAATTGGAAAAATCTAATTTGCTTCTGACTCAGAAATGAAGAGGAGTTTTTTAGTGGAACTGAACAGAAAGGTTTCAAACACCACACTCCATTTATCTTCACTGGATTTCACAGCATTATTTTTAAATAAGTGTCATTTGTGATGAATTTTTTTTGAAGAGGTAAATATTCAAACTCTATCTAAGCAGAACCGGTGTCTCTGTTTTTCAGTACCCACAGGCAAATACAGAGCAAGGCATTGCTGCCCAACCCTCAGGAAGTTTTGCTTTATCAAATAAAACACTGAATTCATGCTCCATCAGAAACACTGGCCGGCTAAACCCAAGTTTTACAAGTGGCTTAACCCAATCTCCTGCTTTCTTCTCACCCACATCCACTAGATCCCATTGTTTCCCTCCCATCACCTCATGCTTTTTGGTGGCCAGAGTTAAAGATCAATCTATGCAGTTTCGTCCCTGCTCATTCTCTGTCACATCAGCTGGGAAAGCAGTGGATCATTTCAGATGGCTGTACAGTCCTGCCCTGGCTTAATACAAACCTGGAAGGGGAGGCTGCAGCTGGACATTTTTCAGGGTATATAATAGGCCCAGTTGGGTCTTCCAACAATGACTCTCATCAACAAGACAGAATTTCTTGTTGCTCCATTTCTCCTCTGTGCAACTCATAGGAGGGGGAGGTTAGAAATGTCTTTACAGTTGAGATGTGAGCCATAATATGTGAAACCAGGATTGTCAAGCCGGGCTGGCCTTCTCCAAAGGTGCCTGTGCCTTCCTCAGTCCAAGGCATGTCGATAACACTCCTATGTCTGGGTTTCCAGTGTAACTTGGGTTATTACTTCTGATTTGTGTTGTTCTAAATGCATTTCCTTTTTGCAGCAACTGGAATGAACGTATCTAGAAAGAAACCAGATCACATAAAACAAGCTGCTAACTCTTTCTCACATGTGCAAACATGATACCCAGAAGCTGCTGTGACTGTATGAGTTTGGTTCCCCTACAATCCCAAACGAGTGTTGCAGGGCTCTGCAATTTCAAGGCAGATAAATGTTATGCAAACTCAAATTTTGCAACTTTATTATTGTGTATTATTTCATGCCAAGTTGCTTTTTACATAGAAAGCAAACAACACCATTGAATTTATTTCAAAAAAAGCAAAATAAAGTTTACAGTTCTGCTTGGCCTAAAGTCTGTTTATAAACACAGGAGCAGGCTGGCCCCGTTACAACGGCGATGGCAGAAGAAAAACCCTGATCTTCAAACTGAATATGAGCCAAGAGTGAGCTCTCAGCAAGTAAGGCAAAGTGCATACTGGGCTGCATCTGAAGCGTGGCCCGGGTCTGCTTGGTCTGATGAGCAGATGGTGATCTAGCAGTAGGCTATCTAATAGTAGCAGGCAAGGAAGCAGCGTACACTGATCTTGCCCTGCAGCAGTTCACCAGGGAGGCTGAGGATCTCAGTTCTTGGGGATGTTCCATGCTAAACATGTACCTTTTGTCATACTGGCATTTTCAGTGAGAAAGAACTCTGCTAAGCATTTTTTTACCACTTATTGGAGGAAGCACGGATGTTTGGCACTTAACCAGCCAGTGATTCTTAAAAGCACCTGTCCAACTTTTTAAAAATAACCAAATTCCTTTCAAAGCCTTATCATAAACTGCCTAATAACTACAGTGCCATGCTCTGTGTCCCCAGAATACCAGACCATTTTGGGGTGTCATTCACATGCAACCCTTCACACTTCATTCTGGTGGACTATCCCTTATGAATACAGACTTAGGAGTAAGAGGGCAGGATCTGGCCATATAACTTGTGTCACAAGAGCAAACTCTGCATATTTGAAACAATTATCAGTCAACTACAGTTCTTTCCACTGTAGAAACAGTTACTCAGTTAAGATAAACAAAGAAATTCCCATGCACTGAAAAGGAAAACCTATTAACTGATTAAACATGTGAATCAGTTGATAAACTGGTTATCAAAGTTCTGAAAACATTTTTAACAATGACCCTTCCTGCCATTTTTAACAATGACCCATAAAAGCTAGAATAATTCAGCACTTTACAAGAAATGAGCTGGATAGAAAACAGAATGTATTTCTGATCTAAGAAGCTGCAGCTATGCCACATGAACTGACAAATTTAGACATTAATTATTGTAATGTAGTGATAAACTTTTAAATACCAATTAAAAGCTTTGGACAATTTGTTTTGCCAAGGTTTCTAACACTTTTAAGAACACAGAAAAAATTCCCAGTCTTATCCCATCTGATGGATCCTTACAATTCATTCATTGTCTCAGGGTTTCCAAATAACTATAAAAATACTTCCTAAAAAAACCCCCACAACCTCCTTAATTTTCAGGACACGTTGAATATCTGAGCACAGAATAGGAATGCAAATACCTGTGTTTTTCTCACAACTGATCATGCAAATCCCATCTCAGAAAAAACTTCACCTCACAAAACATTTGCAGCATGCAAAAGCAGAACACAGCAGGTACTAATATAATCACTAGACTCTGCTCTATGGAAAAATGTAAAATTACTCCTTAGTGCAGTTCAAAAAAAGGTTAAGTTGAAAAAAGTGTTAGTCCCAGCCCTTGTGATAGATGGAAGTTGGTTTTAGATAACTCCAGATCCACAGAAGAGCTCAGAGGACTGACTTGGTCAAGAGAAAATTTAGGTGCCACATGAGGATCCCAGTTAACAAGCAGCATTACAATTGCTCCCACGCAAAGCATGGACAGAACCTGCTGTGTTTCTAGGGAATCACAGAGCTGTAGGGGTTGGAAGGGACCTCCAGAGCCCATTGGGTCCAACCCCCTGCTAAAGCAGGGTCCCTAGGACAGGTCACACAGGTCCAGACGGGGCTGGAGTATCTCCAGAGAAGGAGAGTCCACACCCTCTGGGCAGCCTGTCCCAGGGCTCCCTCACCCTCACTGGGAAGAAGGTCTTCCCCAGATTGGGGGAAACTCCCTGTGCTCCAACTTGAGGCCATCACCCCTTGTCCTGTCCCCACAGACACTGAGAAGAGGCAGCCCATGTCCCCCTGTGTCCCACCCTTCAGATATTGATAACCATTGATCAGATCCCCTCTCAGTCTCTTTCCTCCAGGCTGAACAGCCCCAGCTCACTCAGCCTTTCCTCGTAGGGGAGATGCTCCAGTCCTTTAATCATCTTTGTAGCCTCCGCTGGACTCTCTCCAGGAGATCCCTGTCTTTTTTATCCCAGGGAGCCCAGAACTGGATACAATACTCAGGTGGGGCCTGACCAAGGCCAGCCTTGAACTTCAGGCAGAGGGTTACATTTCCCCCAAATTCAGAGAAATATTCATATCTAAGGCACTTTTCAGACCATTCTATCCAAATGCTTGACATCTCTTCCCCCTCCTCGCGTCCTCTGTATCAGCCCTGTAGAACAGCTGTTAACCAAAACATACCCAAGCCCCAAATCCTGCTCCTGCAGAGCTTCATGGCAAATAAATTGTCAAGAGCTTTCATTTCATTATGAGAAAAGTCAGTCTAGCTAAAAAGCAATATCACAAGTCAGAGAAATCCCAGAATACAAGATATTTCCACCAGGGCCTTGTACAGTCTTCTAATAGTCAGCCAAGATTTGGACATAAAACTTTTCCATCAACGAAAGACTTTTAAAGAAGTCATAGAAAAGGATTCAAGCTTTCTACCAATTACTGCAGAGTGTTGGAAGTTAAACCAGTAGGTATTTAAACATTTGGCTTTACAATGATCTTAAAACAATCCACTCTTTGTAAAAAAAAAAAACAGAACCCAACAAAACCTACCACAAACCCAACCCTCTCAGCCTGCTCCTAAGTTCAAATAATAAGCCATACAGAATTAAGAAGCCAGAGTTAAAAGCTGGTACTCTAATTTTTTTTTTGTTCCAGAAACACAACATTTCAAAGTAATCAAACAAGGCATTTGTTAACAGAGGAGCATAAATAAAAAGAAAATTACCAGAGGTTTTTAATTTTGCAAAGACTGCTACCATTTCTGGGAACATTGTATCTCAAAAGCATGGCTTGCTCCTGGTACAGAAAGACTGTATTTATTTGGCTACAACCCTGATCTCAGTATTGATGCCTTTGCTTTTGGAAGAGGAAGAAAACAAGAGGTTCAGAGAGTTATTTTTAAAAGATGTAAATGCATTCCAAGGCTACAATGGATTTGGAATATAACTCAGACCTGTGCAGACCCTGGATGTGGAAGGAGTCTATCCACTCAGCACCAGCTCCAGAGATGAATACCCAAAGGATTTGATGCTTTTGCTTCTGTAATTTGCAAAAGATGTAGAAACTGCCCAGTTCAAATGCTTAAGGTCATGCTGGACTTTTTTGGCCCACAGAAACCAAGCACTAGCAGAACAGTATATTCTCCCCACCGTCTTCCTCCCACTGCCCCCGCTCCACAGCGTGAGGCTCCCAGCGGGAGCCGCTGCCTTACAGTGGCTTTTAACTGTGTGTGAACAGAAAGTCAGCAGACGTTTCTATCTAATTCCCAGCTCAAACCGTTCCTCCCTCTCAGCCTACGAGCTGGACTCTGGATGTACTTTGTATAAAGCAGAAATACATTTTTTTCCCCACTGACATAACAATAATCTAAACTATTTCTTCAACCTAGATTAGGCATAAAAATTTACAGCAAGTTTTGCAACATTTCTTTTCTGCAGCTTGTCCTGAGCCTTTGAGCAGCCACTCTGAGATCGCTGCAGCCAGTTTATAAAACTAAACCCTACATTTTTACAGAAACCCCTTGATTTCAAACCTTTAGGTTACCAGGTGCTCAGCTGGGGACCTTGAAGGATTTTAAAATTACCAGATGGTGAGAACACAGAATTTTCATGTCAGATTTTTCCAGACAGCCCAGAACCAAGTTGTTCACAAGGATCTCCGAAAATTTTCAGTGTCTGTTAAAAGAAACTCGATTACCTAGAAACACACTTACAGCTCTAGCTTCTTTATACATCCCAGTTGTATCAGCATTTAGTGAAATGGCTTTCTTATTCTGCTTGGATATTTTGTTCACTCTTTGTTCTTCTTCTAGGGATGAAACCTGAGCAGCGCTCAGGTGTAAAAGCATTAAAAAATGCAAGATTCATGATACAGTTCAAGAGCAGAGTAGTGCTGCACGTAATTGATAACATAGACTTAATATTTATGCTTTAATATGGATATAGCTGTGGCTGTAAAACAGGGATGGATAGTCCTAACACTGCAGCAAGGGCAAATACACCTTACATCTAAAAAAAACTTGTGTTCATACAGTGAGTCGTTACATCTAACATGGATTGATCCCTCCCGCAGTTGCCTGGTCTTGTGCGCTTTCTGTTGCGACAGCATCATTTTCAAAAACAGGTTTCAAGCTTTGCAGATGACAGCAAAAGACTAAGATGCAGGTCCAGGTCCTTTCTATAGCTCAGGCCAGATCAAAGACAGTGACACAGTGGGTCTAGCAAGCCAGATTTTCATGCCAACTCCTCCTTGCTACTGGGAATCCCTGACAACTCCTGTGCCACCAGGGAAGGGTGTTTTATTGCCCACTCAACCTGACTCTTCACTTGCAGCTTGATGCTGCATCAGGCAAACCTTTGAGGCTGCAGACAGCTCTTGAAATGGCAGTGCATTCCAGTGGAGCACTTGGACACAAGGCCACCTTACCATCTCTAGTTTCCCAGAAAGATCTTAAGGGGAAGGAAGAGTTAACAATGCCCCACTTCTGTCCACGTGTTTAAAAAAAAAAAGAAAGAGGGGAAAAAAATCACTGCCTGTAATGTTATAGTTTTCAAAGACTGAGCAGCCAGGAATTACAGATTAGCCCTCTTAAGACCATAAAGAAAAATCTTTTGATAGCATTCAGCATATTGAACCGGCTTCTCTAGTATGTGCAGTAATAAAGCTGTCAAGCAACACAGAAAAGGAGAGCTAAGCATTTCAAGACTCAGACACATGAACTTCTATTAACCTACATTAACATGTAATTGCTGCTGTGAGCATGCTGTTCTCAGTGTCAAGTGCTTGTAAAGGACACAAGGAAAATCTTTCCATGTGAGACAGGACAGGGTAACTGCTGTACTGTCCTATGAATTTCTGAAACAGTCTTCCTGGCAAGCACTAAATTGATATGTATGAGTTATTCCTGGAAACTTCCCATCTGGTTAGTAAATTTCAGAATGGAAAGCTATGTTATTTCACTTTAATAACTTCCACGTTTTACATCACACCAAGTAGTTGGTAGTTTGCTGAAGCCTACGAGCTGAATGAACCATTTCAATATGATCATCTATGACTGTTTCAAGTCGCTGAACAGCCACGGCCTCAGAAAAAGGCAGCAGGGGGTTTGGTGATCATTTGCTTCAAAGCTTTGAAACACCCTGGCCAAATCAAAGAGGTAATATGGCAGGAGGAGAGTCAACATACAACCTCAGCTTTTGCATCTTTCATTCACTCAAGCTGGCTGTGTCTGAGACGGACAGGAATATGCCTGTAATCCTTCTGGACATGAACCCAAGATACAAAGCACCATGACATAGAGCAGCTTTTTAGACCTGGCTGCAAAGCACCCCCCAAAGCCTGTTCCACATCACCTGCATGCAGCAGCACAGAAGTCTCTGCAGTGCTCCTTGGGCACCACAAAGATGCACCTTTTAAGATGCAGCAGAAGTGAGGTTGAGAGGAGGTACACAAGGCTCTCTGTGAATAAACCAGAAGGGCAAACAGCAGGAAGAAGAGCCATCTAATCTGGTGGAAACCATTCACACAAGCAGTAGATAGAAGTCAGCCATTAACAAACTTCTCCTAGAAATTAGAAGGTGCAGAACAATTCTGGCACAGCCTTCCAACAGGATGGGAGAAACACAAACCACACAAAAACGTTACTGTGGTTTAAACTGGTTGCATATAAATTCACAGAGAAGATGAAAGGACATAGTGACCTGTGAGGTCACTATGAAGGGACCAGGCTCTCTTAGTTCTTACCCTGGACTTGGGCTTCGTGGCCCCCCAAATGCCCTTCCCTTCCAGCCAGGGCAATGTTCTGGCAGTTGTTTAATGCTCATGAACTACAAGGGTGTCACTAAAAAGATTATGTCAGTGTACTCCCAGGGGGGTGAGTTATGACTGCAAAGAGAGTTGAATGTGTTTACATGGGGCTGATTGTTTGTCGTGTTGCTGAGCTGCTGAGGCAGGTGAACAGGTTACCGTTTCTATGAAGCTGTTCAGCAAGTCCTCAGCCCATCTTCCAAACTTCACCACACAGATTTACAGGCAAAGCTGCACATGTAACGATGCCCTAACTGCAAGTCACAGACAGAGGTTAACAAGCACTCCAAGCTTAGTGGCTTGCCCTCAACTGAGCTGGGATGAGATTATAGGTGCCCTGATACCAGTGGATCAAGGGATGCTGGATCCCACAGAGCAGGGCAGCTGTGAGAAGGGAATCTGCAATAACCCTTGCCCAGGGCAGGTGCTGCCAGAATAGGGGACAGTTAATGCAGGTTGTGGGGATAACAGACTCGTGCTGCCCTACTGAAATAGGCTGCATTTTCTGGAATTGCTTCTGTGAGTTCTGCTGTGCTTTCTTGAAGAGATTGCTCCTGGAGTATATAAACAGGAGGGGAATCAGCTTGTTAAAAGGGCAGAGACTGGCAGGACAAGGGGGATGGAGTGAAGCTGGAGGAGGGAAGGGGTAGATGAGATATTAGGGGGAAGTTTTTTACAGAGAGAGTGGTGAGGGGCTGGAACAGGCTGCCCAGAGAGGGGGTGGATGCTCCATCCCTGGAGGTGTTCAAGGCCAGGTTGGGTGGGGCCCTGGGCAACCTTGTGTAGCTCCAAGCCTGGAGGTTGGTGGCCCTGCCTGTGGCAGGGGGTTGGAACTCTGTGATCCTTGGGGTCCCTTCCAGCCCATGCCATTCTATGATTCTGTGGATGGGTAGCTCTGGTTAAACTTCCGCAGACTGGCAGTACAGGCCAGCGTACCAACATATCTTGCTGGGTATGTAAGCATGAAGTCGACTCTCTGGGTTTTGTAAAAGCACAGCAGAAGTTTAAGGTGCATTTATTCCTCTGGGTTTCATTCCATGCATTGTAATCTGCCTCCTTCACCTTTCACCATCTTGCTTCAACAAATATAGCCTGGGGGGGAATTCAGAGCCTGGATCCTCACCTCAGGTTAAAGTGGTTACTGATGACAGACAGAGGTAAGCACGCACACTCAGAACCTGAGCTCTCAGGAAAGAAGCACGTAGCTGAACTTTGCCAAATTACTTTCAGAAAAGCCCTGATTGAAAGGGATGTTCATTGTGAAATGCTGAAAGACACACGCAGACAGAAACCCCCCGAAACCGCTGAACTGCACAAGCAAAAAGCAGGAAACAGCCCGAGGTTTCTGACTCTCACAGAGCTTCTCATTTTTAGCTGATGATCACATTGGTTTAATGTGTTCCAAAGCAAATGCTCTTCTCACAGGACTCACACACAATCTGACCTGAAGGCCAGTCTAATTTCCACTGTAGTTAGACAGGCTGTAGTGTCCTTTAGAGCTGGAGAGAGCTTAGGTCTTCTGGAATTCATGCAAGCAATGAAACTGCTTCTTTCCATGGAATTGCATCACATCACTTTTCCTCCCTTGTTTTTGTTCCTGTTTAAACACAACTGCTGCTCAAAGATTCAGTCATCAGACTTGTGGCTGTATAATGATGTTCTGCTTCCTGCACCGCTTCAGGGCCATCCTCATCATAGGAGACTTCAGCTGGAGATGCTTTGAGGGTGAGGCTAATGAAAAAAGCAGTAAGACACATACATAGACCCGATTCAGGTGTTTCTGTGGCATCCCCAGCAGTGGGGATGCCTGGAGGCTGTATTAGGAGTCCTTGTGCACAACCTACTTAAATCCCTCTGATGAAAATTCCCTGGAAGATGACATGTAAAGCTACAGGTTTAGCACAGAGGAGCTTTCTTGATCAGCACAAGCTTCCACTTCTCAGAGTACAAGAACAGAAAAAGGAAAAGATTAAAAACACTGTTCATGCATGCCATTCTCTTTCACTTTCCTAGCACTGCTGTGTGTAGTTTGTTTTCATACAACACGATTTCAGAACTACATCTCTCCAAACATCTGGAAAGCATCCACACGCTCTGCCCACCATAGCAGGAACCAGAGAAAATTAGATTGTCTGTGCTGCAGCAGGGCCATGTCTGTGGATTACCTCTGCCCCTGTCTAAAGGCTGGCTTCAGAGCTCATTTTGGGGTTACCTGAAAGCCTGCCATTGCCTCGAGAGAGCTTTTCACAACACAACTCTTGACGCGTTGAAGGCTTTGGTGCCTCTGTCCCTGACAGCCATACCTCCTTTTAACCCTCTCCAGTTGCCATAGATCATCCTGGGATGAAAGAACTCATGATATACACTACCATATGTTTAAATCTGGAAACAAAGAACGAGCAGGAGCTCACCTCTGAAGACTGAACACTAATTTTCATGGAGAACAAGCTCTTTTCTCAGCCCTGGGTCAAAGCCCATTTCCAGAAAGTGGAGCAGGGAAGGCTTAGGCTTCTCCTAAAGGCACTGGCAAGCAGGAGGCTGCAGCATCTTCCTTCTCTTTCAGTATCTGCAGCTCCACCAATATTTTGTAAGAGATCCACGCTCCTGCCTCTATCAAGTGCAGATCTAAGCACCTTTTCCACTTGGATTCCAGCATCCCTGTTGACAGAGAGCCGCAGGGAGCTGGCTGCGCACACAGGACATGGACTGTCTTGAGTGATGTACACCCAAATGGTTCCATCTTTGTTCCCAAGACATATTTCAGCCTGAGTGACCTACTTCTGCAAATCTTCTTGAAAGAAAGGACAGGACAGTTTTCCACACAGTGACCACTGGAATTCCCCATCCAACAGTTCTCTCTTGTACTGCAAGAGCTATAACAACCGACAGTAACCAAGATTTAGGATACGATGGCATTCCCTAATTATTTCATTGAATTCAATCTATATGAGCAGCAAAAGGAAACGTCAACAAATTCCAGATGCAGAATGTAATTATGTTTGGATGGCAGAATGTTTCATATTGTTTTCTATAGGGGGAAAAAAAAAAAAGTCATCATTAAAGCAGTGGAATTTCAGTAAACTATGTTTTGGGTTGCAGCCCAGAATAGTTACACTTGGCAGTTCAGAGGCATGGGTAAAATATTCCAAGGTTCATAAATCCTTGACTTTAATTTGTAGATATAGGTTACAGCTTTAGTATCACTGCAAGGGGGTAAATCATGCTCCCACCTAAACAGTTGCCAAAGGGCCCTGTACCAAGGTTTTCAGCTCTATTGGGCTGCTCTTAGGAAAACCATACATCAATGCCTGTCAGGTTCCCATGCCACTCAGATACTATACAGTGATTGCAGAAGGCATCCCGGGCTGGAACAGGCTCTGCAGCGCCTATTTTTAACTCACACGCTTAGATGGTGGTGACCCATGAAAGATAAAGAGACCTGGAGGTGGACTGAACACAAACAAGGTGATTCCTCTCTCACATCAGGTTACATCACCTACCTCACTCCTGCAGGTTCATATGGAACTGTTAGGAATTAATGTGTAAAACAAAAAAATCCAGCAGCATTCAGTGGCCTGTAAGGAATTTCATTTAATTGGCATTCTCTGGAACAAGGTGAAGGGTTCCAGCAGCACATGCCTATGAATAATCCAGCTAATACTGTCTGGGGAGAGCGACTTGACTAAGATGTCATTAGATTCTAGACACGTCATCTGCATGTTTCTCTCAGAGCTTGGGTTCTTTGCTGTGTTGAATTAAGGTTTTAAGAAACTGGTACACAAGACTTATTCCTAGGATGCTGGTTTGGACACTGAAGGCATTACATTTAAGATCTGTCACATGGGTGATGTATCATCCCACAACAGGGGAATAAAGCTGTAGGATGAAACACAAGCCTGTCTCAAGAGACTGTACCCTACAGAGAGCACCCAGTTTGTTCCACTGGGGTAACACCCTTTGCCACAACAAAACCTGCTTGACAAAGAAAATTCAGTTTGAGGTTCTAACTTAAACTAGTGAGCAATCAAAGGCTGAGTACTGTGGGCCCCAATCTGAAAATTGAAGCATGTGCCTAAGAAACACCTGAAGGAATTCCACTGAAGTCAGTGGGATTTCCAAAGTGTTTAAAAGTAGATCCAAATTACAGAGTCAGTACTGGGAGAGCCAGGAAGTGGCTGTAACAGTGTGAAGTGTGAGTTCAGGAAAAAATTGTTCCTCTTTCTACAACGCCTCAGTCACTGCTTGGTTGACTTCAGTTCACTTTTGTACTGGCTGCATAATTATTCCATTCATGTTCCCTCTCAGAAGTCTTTCCTGGAGTCTTTTCTTTGGTAACGATGTGATTTTTCCTAGTGTCAGACCATATTCCAAAGTCCTATGCTCTGCATGCAAACTCTCTTTCCCCCAAAGATAAACCAGAATTTGATACCTACAATTCTTTCCATTTTCACCTGGTGAAAAGAAGAGCAATCCTGCATTCCAAGACACAGCCTTTGGTTCTCCACCAGTTACAACCAGGTTATGAGACAGGCTTTCTTTAAAGAGCAAAGAACCCCGTACAAAGCAATCAGCACTCTACCTGTGTGTCCCACCACCCCTTTATCATTGACTAGCCAGTAACGGGTTCTTCAAAACATCCAAACAGACCCCTGTGTTAACACAGCTCCCTCAAACAGTTCAAAATCTCTGGACAAAGGGAGTCCCCCATAATCTAGCCAGGCTTTCTTTGTTCTTTGGATTCTTGCTCACCCACACCAGCTCTACAAATACAGTCTGAGGTTGAGCCAGACTCCTCCAAGCCACTGGTCCTAGCATTGTCCCATAACAGCACCAGACATTTGGGTGGTTCACCCCGAGACATTGTTTCCTCACTGCTTGTTTTTACCGACAGCCTCCTATTAAACTAAAGCGACATGTCCACACAGTAAACGTCCAAAAACCAGGCTGACATCTAACATTTAGAAATTAGAGAGCAGCTCCACTTCCACAACTGAGCCAAACCCCAAAATGAAGTGCTGGCCCAGATTAAAAATTCTCCCAGAGAGGGAGAAAATTGTGGCCCTGTGTATGACTGTCTCACCACAGTGCCTTCATCTCAGAGGGTTTGCAGGCTTGTACCGAGCTCTGCCCAGCACACAGTAAACCTTCACTGGAGACAACCATGCTTCTCTAAAGAGACCCATGCTGTTGAAACCAGTGCTAGATAAAGCACAGTTGTACCACATCCCAGCCTGTCATGCCAAATGTATCTTCTCCAATAAATGTTCTGAAAGAAGTTGAAAAATAAGGAAAGACATTTCCAATAAATTCAGATTTATATATAATATACTAGACTGCAGATGTCAGAGGAATGTAAAATGCTTCTCTAATGGATGAATTCGAGGAAGAAGCCAGAGTTTTAGCATGTAAAGAATGCAAATATCCTGCAAAGTCTGCAGATGCATGGCCTATGACTGAGTGCACAAAGCAAGCCATGGGGTGTGGGGGAGGTTGCAGAGGTGCCCAAGTGCCCAAGGTTGTGGAGGAGCCCATGAGTCATTTGTTCTCTTATGTTCCTGACTGACACCCTTGGTCACTAGTCTCTTACTATTTGGGTTCTCATAGACCTGCATCCTCAAACTCCAGTCTATGAGGCTTGGGATTCATGGCGATACGTAGTGCCGCTGGTCATAAAGCAGGCACCGAAAATGTGCTTTACGAAGGGACAGTTCTGGCAGCAACACACAAAGAGATGGATATAACCAGGCTGGAGAACACAAGAAAATGCTTCCAACTCAGGAGGACAGGCAATATTTGCAATCCAATGTTATTAACTGAAGCCAACCAAACCCACAATTCAGCTGAAGGCTGAGCCAGGTCCCTAATCAGGTCTAAGACTACTCTATAGTTGTGTAGGTGGCTCACCTTCAGACATGGCAAAGATATTCAACCACTGGGAAGAGCCAACCATATATTGTATGCAAGACAACGAGGGAGCTTTAAGTGACTGTGCATGCAAACAGAGGCAGTCTTTTGGACGAGCAAAGGTCACAACCAGGACACAAGTATAGAATTGGAAAAGCTCTACGCATCTCGGTTCACATCCTGCCTGTAACAATTTCTATTTTGTATCTTATTTACATCTTTAGCTGAATAGTAACACAGTAAACGAGGTGAAGTTAGAATGGTAAACAAGAATTTCTGCTTTAAGCTTTGATTTAGACGATCTGTGTCCTGATAGTGCTTGTGTGAATTGTGCCTTTCAGTTATTTCTGGAATAACAGTAGGCAGAGTTTGTAAACAGGTAACCTACAACAATGTTTCTTATTGCCCCCACCCGCTTAATAAAGTGAAGGATCACCTAAATTTAAAACAATATATTTAAAGCATTAAGAATCATTTCCTGGAGTATTGCTTAGTTTGTTTGAAACCTTTTTTTTTTTTTTTAACAAAAAACAAAACAAAACAAAAAAGCAGCCCAAATTGAATGTTTGTTTATTGCTTTTATGTTTCAATTGTGCTTGTTTCTGGGCTAGTCCAAGTGGAAGCACATCGGTTTTCATTATTTTTCCAACAGCCCTTTCAAAAAAGGAAGTCGCTTGTGCTCCTAATTGTGTAAGTTTTTCAACTAAGGACCATAAGATATGAGAAAGTGTACCACAGAGTGATAACAAAGAGTAATTTTGTATTTTTTTTGCATATACTAATAAGTAACTTGCCAGCATGTTTACATATGCCTACTGACAAGAAGAACATGATGCCCATTTCAATATTTATTTATTTTTTAAATTTCAGACTTCCCTAAATTCATAAATTCCCTAATGTAAATGTCTGGAGTCTTTAAAGGCTCCCTCCCACAGCTTCCCCAGAGATATTTCCTAATGCACTGGGAATTAAAAGATAAGCGTTCCTTGATGGTGTTCAGAGTATTTGCTGCACTGTTTTCTTTTTCCCCCAATTTGGAAAGAAATCTATCCAATACTGAAAATGCGACTCTCAGCAAGAACACTCGTTCCCATCGACACAGATGGTAACACAAGCAAGGAAAAAAAATAAATCACAGTGTTCTAAAACTTTGTTCACATTGCAGCATTATGATTTTCAAAGTATTTACAGTTTACCACCTGAAATCAAAGGCCCAAAAACCAATGAGTTTCTGGTACAGAATCACAGAATTGTAGAGGTTTGGAAGGGACCTCCACAGATCATCAGGTCCAACCCCCTGCCAAAGCAGGGTCCCTCGGACAGGGCACACAGGTCGGCGTCCAGACAGGGCTGGAATATCCCCAGAGAAGGAGACTCCACACCCTCTGGGCAGCCTGTCCCAGGGCTCCATCACCCTCACCAGGAAGAAGTTCTTCTGCATATTGGTGTGGAACTCCCTGCGCTCCAACTTGAGGCCATCGCCCCTTGTCCTGTCCCCACAGACACTGAGAAGAGACTGGCCATGTCCCCCTGTGTCCCACCCTTCAGATATTGATAACCATTGATCAGATCCCCTCTAAGTCTTCTTTTCTCAAGGCTGAACAGCCCCAGCTCTTTCAGCCTATCCTCCCAGGGGAGATGATCCAGTCCTTTAATCATCTTTGTAGCCCTAACATGGAAATTATTTAAATTGGTTTTCTTTTAAGTATTAAACGTAATATGCAAAGGTATGACTATGGAATAAGGATAAAGGTTCATGGTGCAATGATGACATAGGAGCAACAAGGATTGTCTCTCCCTTCCAATTCCTTCAGCATGTTTCTTCGCTGGCATGGAAGACTTTGTGCTAAGCCCCATGAAGATACTCCTTCCTTTTCGAAGCGTGCCTTTGCTATGCAGCTGTGGTTGGGCCACCTATATCATGAGATTGACCCCTGGCCCTGCACTGCCTGCTGTGCTACAGGCTTCCTTTCTCTAGGGATGGGCTGCCCAGGGTAGTATTTCATGGCTGCCATTCCAAAGCAAAAGCTAGAAATCCAAGAGTCTTTACTTAATAAATAAAATTCCAGCACTATTCACAGCAGTGATGTCTCAGTTTACATGGGGAGTTGACAGAGTTTTCTTCTAGCTATGGGGCCCGAGTGAGTTACGGCGATGAAGGAAGACCCAAGAATGTTGATTAATAGATGTTGTAATCTACAAAAGGGAGGACCAAAATCCATATCCATTCCAGCTGACGGGGAGAGCAAGAGGGCAGGGCTACAGCAGAGATGCAGCAGCGTGCGGTGTTGGTGTCACTCCCCAAATGGAGCGATGCTTTAGTCCTTGCAAAGCCGGGAACAACTCACATTAGCAAAATTTTAAGTAGCCCATTTTACTGCCAAACCTGCCTATCTCAGTTCCTACACAAAAACGGAACCTCTTGTCTGCTGTCAGCAAACCACAGCTCTGCCGGCTGCCAAGAGCTGCCAGAGCCCTTCAGACCCTTACGTGGCTCAGCCGAGGAGGCCATGAGCTGCAATCACAGGAGGTTTGAGAACAGCTTGGATCAACAACTGTCCAGAGCGATGTTGGTGTAGGTGATCAAGGGAAGGGGCTGGATGATCTTCTGAGAAATGTCCCAGCCCTCTTTCCCAATTCAGTGAGTATTTTCACATTGACAGATGTATTAATTTGATTCTTGCTCCCTATGCAACTAATTTACGGTAACAAATGTGTATCCAACATCCTCAATGTCACCGATTACTGACAGTCGTGCTAGTACATCACCTATACAACAGGTACCTTTCCGTTTACCCTCCCAGTGAAGAAAGGAAGCAGAGACACATCTAACCCTAACACAAATTACCTGTCAGCCTCAACATCCCAGCAGAGCATCGAGCTCATGGTTATTACATATCACTCTCCAGAAACTCAGATGATTATGAGGAGTAGTTCTTACAGATTTCATTCGAACGGCTCATTCTGGCACAATGACAACGCAATAAACACACATTTCAAAGGCACTTTCGTCAGGTTCCTCTGTTGTTTGCTGGCCAGTTGCCAGAAGGAATAAAAATGTTACCCAGGGGTGAGCTCTCTGGAGGTGCTGGAGCCGAATTTCTGTGCTGATGGATCTTACAGAACCTCAATTATGAGGAGCCCAGCAAGTCTGAATTCAGTGTTGGATTTATGCAAAACAAGGTGATAGTTCTTTAAAAAAATATTATTAGACAAAGCAAAAAACAATCACCACTCCAATACTGTGATTGGACATGTCTCCAAAGGAAAAAAAGAAACCAGAACAAACCCCAAACCCCACTCTCATGGGGAAGCCAGTAACCATCAGTCATCTGTTAAGTGAAACCTGTTCTTTCTTTCAGATTAGCTACTGTCTAGTGGTACATAATTAATATTGATTTGAAAGGCAGCCTGCCCAAGGGATGCAAAACAAGTGGTTGTAGTGTATGCAGACAAATGAAATATCATAATGGACAGTTTACAGCACGACCTGAAGGAGTATCTCTCCGTAGAAGGGGTTTTTCCCCCTCAGACTTCCAAAAAGCTAAATTCTAATTCGACCAGATTTCAATCACTGGGAAATGGAAATGATATTTGAGGAAACTGGGAAGTAGTGTTCTAATTTTTTCAAATCAGTTCTTCATGTCAAGCCCAGACTGCGTGTCTCAGTGAAGGGATTCCTCAGTGAAAGCCAAGGGACTAAACGATGGCATTAAAACCTGCATTCCTGTGAGGGTTTTGTGTGCATGTTCATCAGCCAGAGACCTCCCAATGCAATTAGGGGAAGGAAGGCTGGAGGTCAGTGCTGTAACCTAGGAGTTTAGTAACCTAAATTTCAGTTCTTGCTCTGCCACAGACTTTCATACCTGTGAAATGGGGGTACCTGGATCACCAAACTTCAAACTCCACAACAACGAGCGCTTTTAACTAGCATTTTGCTTCATAAATGCAAAGAGTAATTTCCTTGGAGGAAAAAGCAGAGGCAACCCCCCTGCCCAGGGTTATGATTTCCCCTTGTCAAGCCTCCTCCCTCACACATCAAATCAGCATTTGGGTCATCAGAGGAAGCAAGACTGGCAAGCGGAAAGAGGGAGCCCTTCTCGCTGCCTTCTATCCCTCCTGCCCTCGCCTGACCGAAGGGTTCAGGGAAAGGGTAGGAACGTGGTTGGGTTGAGAACATCCTCATGTGATAATTAAAAGGATAAACCAAAAATCGTTCACACAAGCAAACAAGCTGCTGTATAGAAGATCTATTTACACCTTGCATTGAGCTTTCTTTCATCTCTCTAATGACTCGTGCAAGAAGCACGATCAGAGCATGCAGCCTTCTCAGCCTGGCAGCTTTGCCACACTAAGGCTCTCAGCTCCTGAAATGCTATTACTCCAAGAATGCAAGAGAGACTACCCAAGCAGACAGCACCATTACATAATTTAGTAGAAGCTGCATTCACGACCAGGACAGGAGCTGCAAAGATTTCCTATGTTTCCAGAAAACAGCCCGTTTCCCTCTATACAATCCTATCTCAGGAAACAAACAAACCAAAACAAAATCTATTAATTCTAGGCTCTGAGACTGAAGGAGGAAATTACAAGTTATATTAAGAAAAACAGGGTGGCACTTTGAAAAAGAAAAAACCAAGCTGTCCCTGCTTACTAGAAGCAGATACATGTGTCCCCTTCGGCACCAAAGCAAAACTGAAACTCCTTTTTCTTCAACTTTTAAACCAGAATAGCAATTTATAGATTTGTCTGAATAAAGAACTTCATGATTAATTCCAGAAATTATTAACATATTTCAAGAAGTTATTTAATCTCCTTAAACTATTTGTTTTCAAGTCCAAACAGTTTAAAGCTTACTGTGTAAATAGTGGGCTTCCAAGCATCCTGCTGTATTCAACAGAACTGAAAGTCTAAGGCATCATTAAAAATCACACATTGTTTGCATTTTTCATAAAGACATCAAGAGTATTTCATCCCTCTGAAACACGATCTCCCCCAGGGAATTACAGATGAGCAAAACCAGAACAAGTGGAAGTTAAATAATTTTTTTTTAAATGCCAAGAAGCCAATGGGTTAAGCTCTCAATTTATCTTTGTTTCTCCAAAGATACACCACTATTTCAGAGACATTAAGAGCGAGACCACACCTGTGTTTCTTTAGCGGTGGCCTGCTGAAAATATTTGTCAGGCATTGTGTCATAATCCAGAGCACATTCTTTCACTTTATGATTAACCTTTAAAGAGATTACGTTGGGAAAACGCTCAAAGTGACATTCATACTAAATTAACTGCGTTCATGCTGGAAAGGGTTTTACCCTTGAAGTCGGCGGTGTTCTTCAAACAAAGCCTAAGTGAGCCGTAGAGGACGTGTCTGTAGGAAAGGGAATACACAAGCAAGTGCTGAAAACAAGCCAGGGACGCTTTGCTATTCAGTTGGTAGTAAATTCAATACCCCATAGAAAAGAAAGGAGTCAGAATAGAGAAACTGACCCTTCTTTTAATAAGATCTGGGCGTAGAGATGAGCAAATCAATTACGATTAAGTAAAAGCTGACCAGAACCTGGACTCACATTGCAACCAGATCCATTCTTCTCCTCATCCCCCAAGTACCCCAAACATCTATAAAATGTTCTGCCACCTCTGCCAGGCTTGGCATTGCTCCGAACTGTTCCTCCTGACAGGGTTTGCTCCCTGGATCCATGTCAGCTGGTGTGACTCCAGTGTTGTTTCATTCAGAGTTTATCTCAGAGACTAAAGCAAAAGTCAGAGGCTGCCTGAATCTGGGCACTTGGCCAAATCTCCAAAGACAAAGAACTTTGTCCAGCATAATGCTAATAAATGATTACACCCTCCCTTTACAAAACATTAATTCACTTGACTCAGGGCACAGGATTCCTTTTCAAGTATGCAGTAGGGATTTAAAGGAAAAACATGCCCATTTGCAAAGCAACTGAAACGAGACCCGATCAAACCTATTTTCCCACTGTTGCCTTGCACAGGCTCCCTCCTCATTCCACACCAGAGTGTTTGGTCCCACAAATACAGCAGTAGGAACGGCACAAAAGTAAATGTAATCTTTGGAGGAAAGGTGTCAGCAGCTCTGCTGCATTCCCCACAGCTCTGCACATGTACAGCCACGTATGGTGGCAACCAGAAGAATGACTCCTCATGTGCTGTTTAAACACCATTTGCAGACTGCTGTCTCCTCTGCACTCTGACTTGGACATTCGCCTGATCCACATGTGGGTTGGGTTTTTTTTTCCTTAATACAATTTAAAGTGGGATGCTTCCAGAATGGCCAAGTGTGCATCTGCACTCGTCTGGCGCAGGGGGTGACAAAGCTGCTGAGCGGCAGTGCTGTAGGCTAGCAGCCATTTAGAGTAGAAAACCTTCAAAACTCGACAGCCCTCAAAACCTTGGGAGAACATTTCATGTTCTGGAGCACCATCTGCTGGTACCTTGGCCCCTGGCACACGTAGAGACACCTCCACCTGCACCTCAGGGCCCAGCGCCTGGGACTCCCCCTTGGGAGATGAGGGCTGCCTTCTCCCCAGCAGCTCCTGAGCTGCTCCCTTACTGCCTCTTAGCAGCTACTAGGTAGCTGTGATAGAGGAAAAGAGCCAGACCCTCTCCTCAGGGTAACAGCCATCATAAGGTAACTCTAGGGCTACCTGTAAGAGCATTTCTCCTTCAGTTCAGAAGCGTGAAGGTGATCACAAGTTGCTCACCTCTGGCTCAAAAGTGCATTTACCTGTTTCTGAGGCTGGAGAGGAATTGCCCTGCCATACACCAAGTGTAGTTAGGAGTTTGAACAGGCAGCCCACGGCTCCCCAGGTCCCTGCACTCACAGCTACATCAACAGTCGTCTTGTATTTGATGTTGTCTTTGGTTTCATGAAAACTCTTAGCATTTACTTTATTAAAAAGAAAAGAAAAATCTGGTTCTCAAAGCTACAAAGAAAAACGTAAAAACATGGCTAGGATGTGAGATTTCACTGCCAGAAATCAAAACTGACAAAACCTTTTTCCCTTTTAAGTTGTTGTTATTCTTAAAACAGCACTGTGATGGAAGAGTCTGACTTGGCTTCTCAGGGCTGGTGTTGTTCATAACAGTGCTTCTGCCTTGGTTGACACCAGGCTGAATCCAGCTTCATTTTTATTTGAAATTTATTTAATCAGCTAAAAGTTCCTAACTTGAGGACAAACAGTCCAATCTGACACAGCAAATGGATGATGCCCCTCTCAAGAACAAAGAATTTCCAAAAAAAGTCCTGGGAAAGGACTTCAGGCCTTTGAGGACCACCTGCTAATAGGTTGTATGATTTCACCTTTATCCCAGTATATCGTTTCTGTAGCTTCTTGATGAAAAGCACAAAGAGGACAAGGAAAACAATAGCATTTCCTACAATAAATTTTAAATATAATTTTGATACAAGAGGGTTTTTTTTGTTGTTAAAGGCTATGGCTACTCCTTGTGTGACTCAGAATGATTCCTTGTCTGAAGACATTAAGATAAAAGACCTGTGATCACAAACTAAGGTGTTGGCCAGTTACTTTCTGTGGCTGTTTCTGTCAATGTCAAGGATTTCTGCTTTTTCTTTTTTTTAATGAATTCCAAAAATCCTTGAAAAACTCTAAGACAAAAGCATGACTCATGTTCAGAATTTCCTGTTGAATTTTTTTTTTTTTTAAATGGCCAGGATGTCATTGGACAGCTTGTCCTAAAATAGACCCATGACAATAATTGTAAAAAGACCAGGGATGTAGAAGGTTTAAAGCAGCAATTCCGCTTTACAAGCCCCTTCTGCCAGCGGCGCCGTGGGAGGAGGCCCCAGGACAATCACTGGGACTTTTGCAGGTCCAAGATTCTCAGAAACAGGCTTTAAAGAGCCAGTTCTCACTGAAGACTGACAAAGCTGTTTGTGTAAAACAAAAATCAACAGCAACACAAACCATGAAGACCAAGGGCCAGTAACCTCTTCTCTCCCCCTGGAACAGGTACGCCGGGGATGGTGAGAAATGACCGGTCGTGATCAATTTCCCCCTTCACCAGGACAAGAGATGCAGCTCTGCCACCAAATGTCACCTCCCAGTCACTGTTACCAGTATACATTATTTTCTCTCCTGGGCTGTCAGTGGCAGAGAAGATGGAGGCAGATGGGAAGGAAGCACGCTGTATTAACCAGAAAGGAAGTGGTTTGGGATGGCACTTGGAAGTGCCCCAAGAGCATCTGCCTGATGGCGGGTTTCTCTAGAGCCCTACTGAGATGGGAAGTTAAGGCAATTACGCTCCTTACAGGCACATTAAATGGAAAAGGGAATTTTGGGGGTTTTCTCAAGCTCTCACATTCCTCCAAAGCATTTCTCTCTGAAAAACATTCTATTTTTTTCAGTAGACATGGGGGATTTCTGCTGACCAGAAAGGCTGAATTTGAATGCCATATGCTCCATAAATGCCCTTTGATAATTTTGATGATCTGTTATTTATTGCATTAGCATTATGCAACTACAAAGGGTGAGAGGCCATGTTAAACTCCATAAAACTTTTAGAATCCTGTGGAGGAGGGGTGGCAGGGAGAGAAGGAGGGAACGGATGAGCCTTAGGAAATATTAGGGAAAATAATACAAATGACACACTATGGAACTCCTTTTAGGTCAGGCCCAGGGGTTAGCAGGTGGGCAATGCTTTCACACGCCTTTCAGATACACATGGGTATTTTGTGATTGCAGAGGAAAGCACTGGTAGAAAATTACAAAAGGTTGAAAGGCAAAAGAGCCTGTTCCTTGATCCAGCTCAAACTGCTGTTGATCCCAGAGCATGAATCACAGCACCAGATGAAGACAGGATGCTCACAAGTACAGAGGCAGGGACAGACTCTCACTTCGCGCCGCTATTGATCTAAAAGCAACAACAAAACAGGGCGGGAGATGGTAAATCCGTGGTTTGGGAGCACAGTCTGTATGACTCATTCCCCCCCCCCAAAAAAAGAGGTCTTTAAAATTAGCCTCACAGTTGAGGAGCAGCCAGCCAGGAGACTCTTACTGTTCAGAAATTTAGTATACAAGGAGTAAAAATTTGCTGTGTAGTTACATATGGCACTGCATCTGCAAATATTTTTTAAATCGTAGAAATACTAACTCTTACAGCCTCCTGTAAATGTTCTGAACACATTTTATAGAAGAAGCAGAGGCAGAAAAGGAGCTTGCTATAAAGCAAGACACTCAGTAGCAGTTTTGAAGAGATCCAGAGCTAAAAAAATCTTGCAAGGTTAAGAATGCTCATTTCGTGGCACATTCAGGTTCACTTGTAGAGCATCCACTGTGCTTTTTGACCTGGGTCAGTAGGTTTCCATTCAAGTCATTATTTTGTTTAACAGAAAGAAGCAGAAATCTCAAATACTCACATGTTTTTGCGTCAAACCTCCAATTTTATTCTTATGGTTTGGGGATTTTTGTTTTCTTTTTCTATTTTTAGAAGAGAGATTAGACCACCACCTTTACACCAGCTATGCTAAAGCAAATGGGAGAAAAAACCTCTAGCTATTTTTAGATACTCATAATTTCTGCTACATCTCATGATATTAATGAATGTTCCCAATGAATATGACATCAACAAAGCCAGGGACTATGTAGAGAACTGATAATGAAACATCCAGAGCAAAGAGTCCTTTTGAAATCCTGATATAACTCTTCCAACTCACAAATCCCCAGTCAGCCATTCAGGAAACAGGATCATCATCATCATGCAGTTTAGTTGCCCAACCATGTACAGCAAATACTGGATGATGAAAGAAATAGGAAGCAAAAAGTTTAAGAACATCTTACAGGGTCTAATCTGTTCCCAGGAAATTATTCCCACATAGTATTGATGAGTGAACAAAGAAAAACTAAATTCTGTTAAAAAACTATAAAGAGGAGAGAAATTCAGTAAATTATGAAGTGCAGGCTCTGGTCAGGAGTTCCTGGCTCCTGTTCCCCCTGCTCTGTCTTCTAAACCACACTGGTTTCTGCCACACAAACTCCAGATGGAAAAGGCTTGGCTTTGGGACTCCTGGTGAAACAAAAGAGCAGCAGGGCTGCAGCCTAGGGACTGTAAACACTCCGGTTTGGGTTTCTGGCATCTGGAGTGTACAGCTCTCTCATACGTGTGTTTATGCATGTGCACACACCCCCATTAATAAATACAGACTGTTACCAGGAGAGAATAGCCAACAAACTCTGCAGTGGTGACCTACTATTATTGCAACCTGAAGTTGTAACGAACCTTCCCCCCTCCTCTGTTCTTCATGCACTTTGAGCACAGATGGCCAAACCCAGGCTTGGTATTAGGAACTGGACCCTTCTGAGCTGCCTGTCCATGTAAACGAATGCACAGCGTTGTGTATGTTTGTAAAGCAGGCAGGAACTGATACAACACATCTGCTCCCACCGCTCCCACAACACTATTTCTTTCATCTGTTTGAGTTTTGGCTTCTCAGAGAGGAAGTAATTGGCTGTTAATTATGGGGGCTGAGAACTGGTCACATCACAGAACTGTGTTTGCAAGCATGATTCATGACAGCATCATTTCTCAGCAGCTGTCAGCAGTAAAGCCTCAGCTCTTACAAGAAACTATTATAATATTATACCAGCAAAGGATGAAGACAAATGCTGTGCACAGCTGAGAAAGCAGCAAACAAAATATTTTTTTAAAACCTTTATTCGATAGAGAATCAACTTGAAACATGCTGTTTCTCAGGAGAGATAAACAACAATCCTTCCAGCATGGCTTCCCAGACCATGAAACTGAAATCCAAACTCTTCAGATGTCCTCCCCAGAGCTGGATGAAAAATGAAAGACCTTTTCTCATTAATAGCTAGAAATTTTGAACTTGTTCTTAATACTCCCCAGACTGTCTCTGTTCCTGAGTCTTTCTTGTCTTATGCTTAAATTGTTTGCTCCTTGGGGAAGACATTTTGATTTGTTATTTTCATATAGGCCCTAGGAGATCTGGCCAAAATCCAGCACTGTGGTATTTAAACCCAAGAAAACAGTCAACCTGCATCACATCAGAAGTCCATATAGAACAGCATCCTGTCTCCAGTGACTCCCAGTAGCAAATGCTTTGGGGGAGAAAATGCAAACATCAGAGCATGTGTGGACTGAACTTCTTCCTGACTATTTTCCCTGCTTCCTGCAGCCAGCAGCTAAGTAAGAAACAAAGAATAAGGAATAAAATTGACACTGGCATGGGTGCATAACAGAGAGGTCGAAACACCGTGTTTCTTCTTTCAGAGGGGGCTTTGGCAAAGAAAGGAAAGTTTGTCTTGTCCAGTGCAGATACTGGCACCTGAGGTAGCTCAAGCTTTACTGCCAGAGAGCTGTTGATAGGGACTGATGGGTTGTCCCCATCCCGTTTTACAACCGTGTGTAGTAACAAGCTGAAATCAGTGGCAGCTCAGGTTAAAATGTTGGGCTTCTATCAAATGGAGTGCTGTCCACAGCTGTCCCTGCATTGGGACCGAAGCTGGTGTCTCCATCAGCCTTCCCAGCTACATCTGTCCAGACACATCAGACAAATACTTTTATCACTCCAAACAAAGTCTGTTCTTGGAAAAATTTCCTCTCTAGAAACCAAGCATTAGTGCAACGGAAGAGAGGGCTGCATGCAAATAGTTTGTCATAACCTCAGTTCTAGATTGGGTTTCTGTGGCACCAATAAAAATGTGAAGCTCTACACCAGCTCTAGACATCTCTTTTCTCCTCAGTGGCAACCACTAAATCTCCCACTGTCTGCCAGAGTGACCACTGTACGGAAGAAAATGGTCTAATGGACAGAACCTCTGCCCTCACAGAGTCATCAGTGACTGTGAAAAACAAGGTGGCCCAAAGGCAAAGCACACAAAGGAACACAGATTTTTTTCTAAGAAATTAAAATACATTTAGATGAGCTTCAGACTTTTTGGTGTGGTTTAACATACGCAGTTCCCTTCAAGATAATTGATGCTGGGGAAAAGTCTGGTTGGCAGTAGGCAGGAAAAATTAAGGCATACAAAGCAGCTTCATGTTGTTTCTGGGCTAAACCAAAATACCAGGACTTGTATGTAGAATACAAATGAGAAGAAAGGAAAAGCAGTGTTATAAAAATCCCTGTGGTGGAGCACGAAGAGAGTTGATAGATAAGAACATCTCTAACCAACCCCCTCAAAACAGGGCCTGAGCCTTTTGCCCACTGCCTTCCTTAAACTTTGGAGGAGAAGCTGAGCACAATGTTTGTCAATACCCAGGAAGCTCTCAGTTCAGGACTGCTGATTTCAGGAAAACAAAAGATTCACAACTTCGAGATTATGATATACTGCCCTTGTAGTCTAATTTGTACAAGAGAAGAGCAAGGCATTTCCCCATTTTCATGAAGATGGGCTCTCCCTGGTGATAGAAGCAAAATACAACATTTTTATTGATGGGGAAGTGAAAGCCAGAGAGGAAAAATCCTTTGCCCAAGAACCAGAAAGGGAATCTTATCTCTTGAGGTATGGCTCATTGCCCTAACGCCAAGACTGTTCTTCTACTCAGTCATGTATCAAAGTCCATCCTCTTCTGACTCCACCAAAAAGAGTCTAAGTCCCTCTGCACTTTGAACACCTGAACTGAAGCTTTCCTAGAGTCTTGGCAGTAAACTGCCACTTTTTAGTGGCTGCTGCCATTTTTCTGAATACAAATGATAACATCTTTTAAGGCTCCACAGAGGCAGATCTGTGGTGCCACAATACCATGTAATGGATGTATGGACACCACATATGAACATGTATAGGTCTGTAGTTTAGATTTTGTCTCTTTCCTTCCTTGGTGAGCTGGAAAAACTGGAGGTGCAGTGCTTTCAGCCCCAAAGAATCATGGCTTATGACCTAACACTATCTGACTAAGCTTAATTGTATGGTACCAGTTCCTGATTCACAAGGCTTCGTGCAGCTTTTCAGGTCGAGTAACTCCCATCTCCAAAACCAGTCCTGGTTCCTCAGCACTGAAAGTCACATCCTTCAGTCTGGCCATGACACTCAGCACAGCCACAGAGAGGAAAAGCCACCTCAGAAACTCCACATCTTCACACATGTTTGACACTCCCAATCCCAACATAAACTAACGCTGGCTCTGCTGCCAATGTCACTGGAAGCTATTCAAAGGAAAACAGTAGGGAAGTTCTAAATCTGGAAGTCTGGAGAGCACCAGGCTCTGCTTCTGCAAATCTTGCATAGAAAACCTAGAGTTCTGATGATAGGTGCAACCCATCAGGTTGAGAATTTGCTCTGTCCTAAATGTGCCACAGACTATATTGCAGAAGCACCCCAAACTTAAAGATCACAGGATCATTAAGGTTGGAAAAGACCTCCAAGATCATCTAGTCCAACTGATGGCATTGTCTTACTGATCAAAACCTGGTTTTACGAAGTGTTTCAAAAATCACACAATTATTCAGGGTGTCTTCGTAATTGCTGGACCTTACAGGCATCCAGAATAGGGTGAGCTACCCAAAGCTTTAGTTATCCACATAAGGGGTTCCAAGAAGTCCCCTAATAAAAGCTCATCAGCTCATTTAACATTTTCAGGTTGTATCCATATGGTATTAACTGAAAATTCTGCACAGATCAGCATCATCAGCATCATTGCTGGTCCACCCAATGCCCATTTTTAATGAACTTTTGGGGCAATGAGTAGTAATGTTGACCATCTAGCTAAAAACCAAACATCTCAGCTGGATAATCTTTAACCAACTCATCACAAAGAAAAACAGTACCTTTTGCAGAACTCAAAAGAAATGTGGACAGTTCCCTTCTGCACAGATTTATTGGAAAGGTTTTAATAAACACAGATGTTGGGAACGGATGGCTACTGTGTAATCATGTGTAGAAAAAGCCAAAGGACAAAATACCCCTTAATGAAGACCTGCATACCACGCAATATTCCAAAACAAGTGAGGAAGAAAGATGGTTGGTGTTATGAACACATGTCACAAGAATCCAGATGACAAGATTTTTTAACTTTTTTTTTTTTTAAATGTTGTTTCTTCTCCCACCCCTCATGTGTAGGCTAAAGCAGAGCCCTGAACAGGCCATGTTCAGAGCAGCTTAAGTGACCTACGTGGCATTTGAGTCACTTTTATAGAGAATTAAACCCAGTTTTAAACAATAACAGTTAGATATGAGAAGACTCTCACTATTTCTGATATCCTTATTTTATACTTAGTGGCCTTGCAAGGAGAGCACAGACCTTTTAGTGTCCACAGGGACAGTGAGGCTTGTATAATGAGCTTTTACTTGATTTTAGTCTCTGTTCTGGTTTGGTTTTTAGAAGTATAAAAACCATGAAAATATTTTGGAGGCAACAAACCCATTACTGGCCTGTGCAATTCCCAGTAACAACACTGTGATTCTGCTGTGACCAGGAAGAATCCTAGATTAACACAAATATGCTCATTTTTTCCAGAGGAAAAAAAAAAGGACACTAAAGCAAATAAAATGTCTAAATTCTTGGCTTTTAACAAGTTTTACTACATAAATACAAATTTTAATTTTTCCTGAACTGACTATATAATGTGCTGGCAGAATATCAGAATAGCATTTTTGCTGCATTTCCCCCTCCTTCTTTCATTCACTAATCACAACTACATAACCTCCAAGGAGAAGGAGTTATTTTTCGCAGTTCCAATGTCATTGTTATGCCAGAGAACTTTGCTGAGGAACCCAAAACTCCAGCAACTTAAGAATATATTTGTAATATTCGACAAAATAATAAATTCAGCACATGACACAGGAAATAATAATCAGATGATCTCAGCCCCTGAAGTATTTCACTGCTGTGGAAATGCCAGGTTGGAGAGTTCATGTGGAAAAGGAAAAGGTTTGTAACTTCTCCAAACATCAGTCATCACTTCCAGATACCTCTAAATACAGCCATTCATTTCACACTGCAGGATATTGTATTGAAAAGCAAGGCAGGGCCAACACAGCACCTTCTACCACTAAATATGCACTGCACAAATCTTAGCTAAGTGTGTTTTTCCTATTTGGAATAGGGCTCTTTCATTTCCAAAAAAAAAAAAAAAANTACAAAAAAAAAAAAAAAAAAAAAGAGGTTCATGCTTCTCACAGAGCAAAATATTTATAGCCACATGCAAAAAAATATAAAAGAGCTTGAACAGGCAAAGCCAGAGGTATTCCAAGATAGCTCCATGTCAAATGCTGAATGACTCATCTACCTCTTTCAATGAAAATGTTCATCCCGGATAGATCAAAGGCACTAAAATACACCAAGCCCTTTTTGCTAAACCTGGCAAGAAAGTAAAAAGGTTTTCAATCAGCAGTCACTTAGTGGGAGGTCTGTGAATGAATGAAAGCCATAAGATGCTGGCATATGAAAGAGACCATCCCCTACAATGCACAATAGGGACAATGTATATCATCTAAGCATAGCTCGCAAGGAATAGAAAGTCTCGATGAATATTTTTGTGCAGCTGTACCAGATGCCATATGGATCTGATATGGGGAGCTAGGCATTATTTTTGCTGCAGACTTTTAAGGATCTTCCACACTGCCTATGGTTCACACACAGCTTTGAAGGGCAGGACAAACGCAGCCTGTCCTCTCAGTGCCTATTTACTTTTGAGCCTCACGCAGTCTCTGCACGGATTCTTACCAGCTTGCAATCGCCCTCAATATGCCTGCAGTAATGGAGTCTCTGCAAACTGTTATATATTCCTGTTAGGTTGTATTTTACTGCTTTGGTTTCCAGCCCCCCCCACAAAGGGTGGGCTGTGGGGGAAGGGAAACAAGAAACCACAAAACACAGGAAAGTAAAATGTCAAAGTCTAATTTAAAATAACCCTGACCTGCTCGCAGGAGAAGAACACAAGGCTAAAGATTATCTCGCACAGGGGTGTTTGTGTTCTACCGCGGCCGCTTCCCCCGGCAGCCCCGGGACGACGGCGGCTGCCCCCGGTCCCAGCCCCGGTCCCAGCCCCGGTCCCAGCCCCGGTCCCAGCCCCGGTCCCAGCCCCCGTCCCAGCCCCGGTCCCACGCTGCCATCGTGCGGCCGCCGCCGGCTGCTCGTACCGAGAGGGCCAGTCGGCGTGGGGGCATCTTCCCCAGCTACACGGAGCGGGCCAGGGCGCCACATCCCCGTAGGCACCGGCCCAGCACGGCGGCGCTGGCAGAGCTTTGGGAGACCACTGTTTATCAGGGAGTGGAGGGACAAGCCCAGGGTAATGGGTTTAAGCTAAGGGAGGGGAGATTGAGACGAGATGCGAGGCAGAAATCCTTCTCAGGGAAGGGGGAGGCCCTGTCACAGGGTGCCCAGAGAAGCTGGGGCTGCTCCTGGATCCCTGGCAGGGTTCAAGGCTAGGGTGGATGGGGCTTGGGGCACCCTGAGCTTGNAACCTGCCTGGGGTTCTGTGATTCTGTGGTTATCACAGCCACTGTGATGTCAAACCACAACCTTATCAAATGCAAGGACTTTCCTACAAAGTAAGATCACAGAGATTCCACTGCCTACCTCACTCCTCTGAGCCACCCATGACCCCATTACAACTTCTGCATTTATGGAGATGACTTTTGGACCTCACAGGAATCATCTTCGCTGTAGTAGCAGCTGGGTTCTAACTCGCGCTGCCCATTTCTACACCTTGGGGGTCCTGTACAGTGTCTCTATCACCTTAAAGCAACTGGTTCATGGGAGCAGGAAGGGTCAGGGCAGGAGAACCTGCTCACAAAGCTCACCAGTTCCTAATTCAAGCAGCCTGCACTGCTGCAGCAATGTTTTGTTGTTTGACTGCTATCATTCAAGCCAGGCTACCTCAACAACCCTAAGATACCTCTGCAAAGAAGATGTAGCTGCTGACCTTCAGAAAGCAATATGCAGAACCTCTCCACAGTTTCCAGAGAAGCTGGAATTGTGTCTGGCACTTCAGAGCAACTGGTAAATTAATTAACCCAACACTAGTAGCTCAGTTCAAAGGCAATAAAGCCACTGCAAAAGACGAACACAACTGCCCCGATGTCATGCCTGAGTGTAGATGTTGAACCCCTCCAACAAGCACTGTGTGGGCTTGGACAAACCACGCTTCCTCAGGGCTCATTACACAGAGAGAGAGCTCTTTGAGGCAGGCAGGGTGTGAGCAGGCCCTCCTGTGACGATTAAATAAGAATGAACATCTCTGGGAAGAATATATTCCATCCCCAAAGGTCTAGCACTTCTGTGTAGTAAAGCCAAGTATTCCTCTCACTGAATGCTTTACCTCACTCTTTGTGGGAAATGGAGAGAACAGTAAAGCTTCTTCAACTCCTTCCCAATTTGCTTTCTCCTCCTGCTTTACTAGCTGCTGTTTACCACGTTCAGCAGCAGAGACAGCAGGCCAGGAGACCTATTCACATCCTGCAGTGTAGCTAATCCATGGCCAACAACTAGCTAGAGGGACCAGTAATACACAGGCTGGCCAAATCATTCCCGGTGAAGAAAGCACTACCAGACCACAGCATGCAGCGTCCAGCTCGCTCCACACAGTGATACTGTGAGTACGAGCAGTGGGCATGACACAGACTTGCACTAATACCAGCCTGACCAAAGCATGGCTTCACTCCAGCTGCCTGCAGAGTTACCTTCCGCACACACGCATCAGCTGGGCCGGGATGCCTGAACCCCACGAGCGCAGCACCACTAGCTCCTGCAGACAGACAGAAGGCTTTCAGGGACTTTACCTTTCATCATGGGAATGTTTCAGTGAGGAAAGCTGAGTTGCAAGTTTCTTGGGTTCAGGGTTTTTTTGCTAAATTCTTGTAACCATTTTTAAATATTAACTGTGCAGAATTGATGACTACTGCAGAAGAGAAAATTCTGACACTAATATACTTCTTAGTCATAAAGAATTCATGCCTTTTACCCTATTTTGAAACTCATTAAGCAATATTCTGGAAGCAATTTTTCCACGACCCTTACACTTCACCAGTAACAAACAGTTCGAAAATTTCTCTGGGTAACAGTTGCCTGCAAAGCACTTAAAATTTATAAACTCCTCATACAGTTTCTGACATTTATCATTGCTAAAGTAAATGGAAGCAATGGAATCGACTATGCATCATGAGTAATATAATGCAATATTAAAGGACACCCAGTGGAGTACTTTAGAGGCTAAGGAATCTAAATCATACGCTCAGTGCTGGGAAGCCGTATAGGAAAATGTGCAGCACCATTTGTTGGTTGACTGTAGCTGTCACTGCTCAGTGTTATGTGAGAGCTAAGCTGTGCTGCTGATGCGCAGGGTTACATAATTGACAGCAGTGATTTACTATTTATGTGAATTCGAAGAGAGAGGGAGTGTGGAAAGAATTCCTAATGAGCGATCACAAGCGTTTCCACGCTGCCTGCCACAGCCTAGGCTAAACAAAACCTGCAGGAAGACAGGGAGAAGGGCTCGGGCAAATGAAGAGGCAAACTCACGCTACCGCTACTGGGGTTCCCAGGAGAGCAGCCTGGAGGATCCCAGCTCTTCTGGGGGTGTCCATCTAAACTACTTACTAGAGAAGGAGAGAGAAGTAGGATGTTAAGTAGCACTGGTGAGAGCTGAAGAGATTCCCACCTTTATCTTTTCTAAGTTTTCTTTCCACTGTCCTGTTACGGGTACAAGATGTGCAGGCACTGAGATACAGCAGATGTGGGAGTTTTGTACATACCTTCCTCCCCACTCCTTCACTGCTTCTTATGTATATCCCAGAAAAACATATAGATTTCTAAGCAATAATCATCAGTACTGGAATTACACTTAGGAATTATTTTCTTTGGTCCTCTTTCTGTTGGTTTTTTTTTTATTTATTTTGTTTTTAATCCTGCCCACATTCCTTTTCTGACTCTCCTTTTGCTTTTTTCCTTCAGTCCCACTGAAGATACACAGGATCATGATTTAAGAACTAAGTCACCCTTCCTATTCTTCTATTCCTCCTCCAATAATTTGCAAATTCTATTAGCTGAAACGATGTGGGACACTGGGATGGATTGGGGCAGACAGAGAGGTGCAGACAGGAATACTGTGTGGCAGCGTCTGGTAGCCTGGCACTGGCTGGCTGCTCGGTGCAGAGCTGTGCTGTGCAGGAGTTTTATCAGAAGGATCAGTACAAACACTAATCATATCAGAGGAATTGTAAGATGAAAATGAAAGTTTAAATTGCTTGAGTGTTTACCTTCATTAATATATATTTGGCTGTTAACAAGATGGACGCAGACACAATACCCCCTCCCCTCCAGGAATTATGAGGGAATTTATGCAAGATGAAGCAATGTGAACTTAAACTGAGGAACTGCCAGTTGAGACCTCTGAGTCCTGTCAGCATAGTTACAGGAGGCATTTCTGGGAGTGTTGGCAGCACTGCTAACTCCACTGCTGAAGCTCAGCACCCCTCTGTTTGTGCTGATGGGACCACACTGTAAACCAGACCTCCAGAAAGGGGTGGGAGGGTGTTCAAGAAAATGTTTGGAGGACTCACTACACTGCATCATGAGGTCTTGGGATCCAGACCTGCTGTGGAAAAGCTATGTAAATGATAGATTAAATTTTAGTCGAATAAAAGTCTTAAAATACTATTTAATTCATGTTTCTATCTTTAATATCAAAATGTTATTTTTCTGGTATGATGGTCAAACAATTATATTGCTCTTCTGGGATAAATTATGCATTGTTATTAGCAAATGAGCAGCTTCTGAAGTCATGAAATTGATTTTCAGAGTGCTCTGTTCTCAGACTTTTTAATAAGAAGCTTCTCACCATCACAACTACAGAATAAAAGTTTGGAAGAATATAGGTAGAAACAGTCTAATGGCTCAAAACCACAAGGCAAACAACAAATTTCCAAAGTATATTTATCCACTTTACAGCTTATGGTCTTTAAGAAAATCTCATGACTGTGGAAGGCACTTTTTACTTCCGAAAGCTAGCCACTTAGGTATGTAATGTTGCTTTTCACAGCCACTTCCCTAAAATCTTTGCAGAAAACATCTGTGACCGATACAAAGAGCAAACAAGGGAGCAAGATTCACACAGATTCACATGCAGCATGACTGCCTCATGTTTCCCTGTTTTGAAGTTTTTATGGCATAAGCACATTTATAAGTAAAACCAGCAATGCTCTATTAGCTAACCAGTAACACAGATCGTGTGGTGCTGTCACTGCACATATCTGCCCCAAGAAAATAGGAAGATTCAGTTTGGCTGGCATCATTATTTACACACAAGACTGCATGGAATTGTTACTTCTAATTATAGCTGTGCCTAGTTGAGGTGGGTAGATTGAACGCGAAGTTGCCAGGCTGGGTGAATACACCAACAGGACATCAACCCTTTCAGACCATTTGCAGGTCAGTCTCCCACCTATGATGCTACCAAGAGTAAGCCTGAGATAGGGGCATGTTTTACCCTTGCTAATATCCCATATTCAGTCTGGCAGGAAGGAAGGACCAGAGGATCATCGGTTTCCCATTCCCAGCTCTACCTGGCAAGCTGCAAGGTCACTTCATCTCTGCCTCCAAATTCAACATGGCATGGTCCTCTCACTAGCCAGGGGGAGGCAGAAGGAAAATCCTCATGCAGTCCTTGGCCACCAAGGACTGAAATATGGAAGAGGACCTCAAATATCTTGCTTTCTTCTAAAAGGCAGAGAACTGCCATCTTCATAAGGACTGGTACAACTCTTTCATCAAGCCACCCATACTGACCATGTTACAGGCAACACATCTGGTGCACAGAATCATAGGAGAGAGCAAGAGACCATACTGGGACATCTGCTGTGAAAGGGACAGATAACCTTTACAACAGCCAATGAATGTGTTTTCTGACTGGGCTTGTCTGAACACAGGTCTCCCATCAACCAGCACTGGAGGTCACAGAGAGAGGGAGGTGCTGAGATATGGTCCTGGATGCAGCGTAGCAAGAGGCAGGAATTAGATGGGCCTTACATCACTGTAAGTTTTGTTTTCACATATGCATGTGTTCATACATGCAGAAACAAAAACACATACTCCTACCCCATCCCGAATGGCAAGCTCATGGACTGGTGAATTAGACTCTGAGCTTCTTGAAGATGTTTTTGTAGAGTAGTAAAAGGAGGCCATATTCTAAAAGTATAATGCAAATGTCTAGTCTCTATTGCTCTCATTGCCAAAACGTCAAGTCCCTGCAAGACAAACGCACTTAAAAAAAAAAACAAACCACCATAAAAAGATCAAAAATCCCTCTGGGAATACATTCTCTACACTCTTCAAAGCCAAATGTCCCCTCACTTGCCCCCTTGTAAACTGATTCATTTCAGTGAGAAGAATCTGCTCACAAAATCAGCAAATTCATGCAGTGAGAATAAGTATTTGTACATGTTAACTCAGGGACTGCAAGCAAACCCAAGAGAACCCCCTGTATTTTCCTCTGCTCAATAGAAACAACAGGATTTACACTAATTCTCATTTTCAAGCTGCAATTGGTATTTAATCTGTTACCAGGCAGTTTTGTCTTGAGTCATTCTGCACATGGATGAGATGCAACCCCCTTTCCCTGAATTAAAGAGTAAATGAGAGCACCATCTGGCCAGCGCCTTGTCTGATTCAGCCCCAGCGCCAGCGGTGGTATTCCAAAATGTGAGGAATGCTCACCCAGTAGACTCGGTTCACATCCTCCCTCCTATTGACTAAAGCTGCTCTGTCCCCTTCTGGGCTGCTTTATATAAGAGTTTGGTGGGAAGACAAGGGCTCTGAAATCTTAACCATCTTCAAATGTGCATGTGTGTGGTCTGAGCAGGCAGCTTATGCAATGAGAAATGGGAAGCCACTAAAATGATTCTGCTTCTAAATATTTTGACCTTTATTGACATTTATAAGTAGCAGGCAGCTTAATTACCAATTAAAGGAAGTTATTAGCAACAAAAGGAGCCTGTTCTTTTTTTCCTTCATGGCTTCTTTCCCAAATCAGTGCAGTTAGATGAGAGTTCTGTGGTAGAAGGCAGCAAAGGAGCCCAGGAGACCTAGGCTACTTTACAGCTAACCTATACAGAAAACCTTATGGAAGTCAAAGAACTTCCATAAAGTGGATACTCCAGAGACAGTCCATTCAGAACAACAGACCCTTCCTTTCCGTTGTGGTGTTAAAGCCTTGTACTACAGCACTGTCATGTTTTCCTACAAGGAATTGCTCGGTGGGCATCACTGGTGGTTGGTTTTCTTATAAGCACATCCACACACAAGATGTATCTAAATTGTTTGTTAGGTTTTTTTCACAATATGCAATTAGGAGTTGGCATAAAGAGCTGAGAATATTCTAGATTTGGCTACTAACCTGGATACGTACTGTTAAATCAAATGGATGTTCAACCCAGAGGTGGTTGAAGTGCTGCAGCAAACAAAGCAGCTCCTTTAAATCACCAACTCTGCCTACAGGACTGCATGGGCTGGTGGCTCTGCACACATCTATGGTCCCACTAGAGTGAGGGGGTGGTTTGCTGGGCAACGGCACTTATGAGAACATCTTAAGTAGCAAATGTAAGATATTTCCTAGAATAATGCTCTCCCATAATTTGAGAGTATCTTTCTTTCAGTAAAGACACACCAGGAGAACAGGAGTATACCAAACCTGCAGTAGGAGTAGAGCTCTGATACCTGATAGATGATTTTTTACACCAAACCACTGCTAATGTGAATTAAAAATTGCCTCATGAAGAACTATCCAACTCTGTAGATCCATACTATGTTCAGTTCCATAACATCTATTAACACTGTTTTAAGACTCTTTATATATGATGGGAGAAGCAATGTAGAAATGACATGGAAACCCAAAGAAAGATATTAAAATCTTAGTTCCTCACTGGGTGAATAATCCCAAGGTGTAACTTCCCCAGCAGCTATGAAGGTAGCTGCATGCTCCAGTCCACATTTCAGTGTATCAAACCCAAGACATCATGGAAGTTCCATGTATAGTAATTTAGATTTTCATCAACTCTCCTCCTGTTTATATCAAAAGAAATCCCATCATACCTTCCACCAAGCTCAGCTTCTGATTTTCTGACAAACTTCTGGACTCTCAAGCAAGACATTTAATGCTATCTTTTCCTTCTCTGGATTTTTTCCCCAGATCCTCCTGGGTGTTTTTCCTCTGTATTCTTTACACCTCCTTTACTGAGTTGGTAATTTACCCTCAGTTGCAGAGGGAAAAAATTATTTATTTGAAACTAAGGGTTTGACCCTGCAATCACTAAAGTCAAAGGCAACAAGGGCATTCAGTTCAACAGGAATTGAAGAGACCCAGAGCTCCTGGACAGTGTGTTTTTAATCAGGAGCCTTCACATTTAAAAGGAAATCATTTGCATCATATTAGTATTCATTGTCCACCTACACAGGATGGGAAATTTGCTGAACAAAAAGGTTAAGTGTGCTGATGCCAAGAGGACTTGCCCATTGCAGAGCGGGTCTCAGCAATGAAAACATCTCAGCTGTACCTGTTCCAGGAAATCACATCAAGGAACCCCACAGTCATGGCTCAGGGGACTCAGACCTGTTTCTTACAGTACCTAAAAGGTCAGTGGAGATCACTCTGTGTCTTATTTCATCCCAGGACAGGTCCAAGTGTACCAAAATCCAAAATAAAGCTCAAGTGAAAGGAGGTAACAGAATGGAAGCTGCTGCAGCCCGTCTGACACAGCTTAATCAAATATGTCACTTTAGATCAACAGAGAAATGTCCTCCTGAAAAGTGTTTATCCAGGGACCCTTGACTGAAAAAATGACACAAGAGTTCTTTGTCCCTGTTGCAAAACAGTGTATGTGGTCCTGACCATGCAAGACACTTCTTCCCAGGCTGCGGTTCTCAGAGTCAGCTGGAGTCTGAGGCTGCTTGGGAAGGATCTCTGCAACACAACCCAGACAGAAGAGCCCATTGTCAGGAGGCTGCAGTTCGCCCCAGAGATGCAGCGCTCTCCGCTGGGAAGTTTCAGTTCAAAAAGAAATTGCAAGTCAGCTGTTCAAGTGCTTTATGCAAGATTATGTTTTTCTTCCTATAACTTTTTGATCACTACCTCTGGTGATAAAAGACTCAAAGCCCTTCTTCCCTTTCCAAGATGCTTCTCAGAGCTCCTCCAAGTCCTTTCCCACTGCCTTTCTCTACCTTTAGTTATATTCGCCGTATCATTTTTCTCCTCATCTTTCAATTTAGAGCAGCATCTCAAAGTGCAAAGCTCACCTGTTTCCAAGCCATTTTTTCTTTGGATGAACCTCTGAAGATGAACAGCACCTTCTTACCCTTGATGTAAATCTGTCAAGCATGACTGGTGAAACTGGGAGCTCACAGAATGGTTAAGTTTAGAAGGGACTTCTGGAGATTGTCTAGTTACTGCTCTCCCGTCCTGGAGAGCCTACTGGGGACAGTGTGCTCTCCAGTATATGTATGCTGCCTGTGACCTCTGAAAAAGTGCTATAAAAATAATCTGAGTCAGAAAAGAAGGGGTAGGAGGGGTGGGTATGTTTTAAGTTGATTTAGTCTAACAGTCTTCATAATTAATTGCCAGACTGCTCAGGAGAGCTGGTGGAAATAACAGGCATGGAGATACCTGTTTCCTGCTTCTTGGTTTCTGCCAGCTTGGTTGCAGACGGCTCAGCACACATAGGTAGGGAACAAAATGTTGTAAGCACTAGAAAGTAGCTTGCCATTGGGACAGAAATTAATAGAGATTGAACTGAACAGGGCAGGAAAAAAAATATACAGTGCTTGAGAAGAAAAAGCAATGAGGCATGTTGGCATGGGCAGACTCACTGCCTGCTCAGGTTTTAAGGAGCTCTTTCCTGTGCTCCACACTGTGTAAGAGCAGGGAACTCCTCCCAGCCCCTGCAGTCCTGAAGACTGAAATAATACAGATTCATCCACCTCTTTGGGAAAAGGCACAAGAAATTAGTTTTCAAGGTGGAAAGCATGTTATAGTGGATCATTTCACTGACATGTTGTGGTGGTTAAGGACCACCGAATGGCACACCCTAAAATAGTCTGTGCATCATTTAGGAAAATGTCTCAAGCCTGATGATAGTTCCTCTCCTTTGGCAGCTTCTGGCAGCTTTGCCTTTACCAGCTATTACCAGAGAGACAGAATGGGGTCTCATATCTTGTGTGAACTTCTAGTTATCAAATGTCTAAGGAGAAACTGTAGTTAAAGGTATTTTCCTAAAGATGAAATAACAAGCAAAGGTTGTGCAAGTATCAGCCAAAGTAGCTGGTGATGAGCAAACTCCAAAGTCTTAGAAAACCTAATCAAATCCAAGCTTGCAACAGTGAACAGGTACCAGTAGGAATGAAATATTTGTCTGAATTTTGATGACCTTGAACAATTCAGTAAATCCCATCACCCCATGTACACAGCTTGATAGGAGTCAGGCAGCTGCACTGCCCTTGAGAACTGGGCAGTGGGCTCTGGGAGGAAGGAAATAGCTGCCACATGCAGTAAATAAAAAGAAGTTGAAAAAAAATACACACAGAGTTTGCTGCAGAATCATTCCATTCAGCCTGGCTAGAAACACAAGCAGCTACAAACCGATCATTCATCTCCAACATAAACACTGATTTGGTTGGAGTAGCAGTAACATAGGTTGAGATTTTTAGTAGATGACATAAATAAATGTATTTTTATATTTCCTGACCACATTAAGCTCGAAATCAGAATTCTAAAATGTGAGCCACACACTGCAAGACTTCTAATAGCCAATAAATTCAGATAGTCACAGTGAAGCAATGTTTTCTCCTTAAAGGTACATTTTGCTGCCAGGTATGTGAATACAAGGGGACTTGTTTTTTTATGGATTTGAAATTACATGTAGCTGAACATGATCATTCAAAAAAAGGTTAAAGTCCTCTTAGCAGGACAGCAAAATGGAAACCACTTCAGAAAGTGCAATCTCAGATTCCAAATGTTATTTCTACACTGAAAGACATTAGTAAGGAGATGGGGGAAGGTTGGGGAAAATTACTTTCTCCCCAAAAGGCACAATCCAGGAGAGAAGAGCTAAAACATCCCAGCTTAAGAACATCAGTATATTCCTGTGCTCCTGTCCCACCTCTGCCACACTAAGGAATCACAAAACAAGTTCTTATCCTAGTCAGTCCACCTACTTCCCATTTGTAAAGTAGGAGTTATAGTGCTAGAATTCCTTCAGGTGGTATCAAAGGATTGGCTGATCTTAGAGAATTACCAGTAACATTTAAGAGATAAATATTCAGATGATAAAGGTAATTTTTTGTCATCTTACAGAACTCTGAAGATCAGCATAATCATCATGAGATCCCACACCAGGAAACCAAATACAACAGAAGCAATGACTAATGCAGCTTCTCAGAACGGGTCAGTACCAACGCCAGGAGTGATCTGCAGGTGGTAGGACCCATAAAAGCTGGTGCCTGTCAGTCAGAGAATTTAATGATGAGAGGGAACTTACAGGACTGAATTTCAGCATGGCATTACTCACTAAACAAGCTCTGGCTGAAGGACAACAGGGCAATGCATGGGCTTTGAAGGCAAGTCCTTCGATACGGAACAAAGTTGTTTAGCTTTTGGATCTACTGTTTTCTGTGGGTCTCTCACAAAGAGACATGTTCCCAGTGGGGGAGCAATAAAGGGACTCAGTGTGTACTGGCTCTACTGCCCCTTATTGACTGAATGTTGTTGGAATAGCCAAGATGAGAATGTCTGAGCGCTGATGTCACTTGATACAATTGCTTTGGAGGCTGTTCAGTTTTCCTTGGGGCGCCTATTCTTTTTAGGAGACTTGCTGATCTTTGTCTGATGGCTGGAGTTTTATGACCAGAAAGAAATGAAGATGGCAGCTAAGAGCCTCGCTTCACAATGAGGAAAAGAATCCTTTCAAGGGAGAATTTGGCATTCCTAGACCAGTTTAAAAACCAGCAGCTGAGACTAAGTAGATAGAAAGTGCTAGCAAAATAAACTTTAATACACCAAATACTTTCAAGTGGATTTTAGCCACATGATGACAGAGAAAAAAATAACCACCTCTCCACCTACCTCTGTTCAGGTTGAAAAGTCAAGTAGTCAAGAGCTGGAAACACCAGAATTAAGGTTGCCTTATGCAGTCCTAATTAATTTCTCCTGTGTGATACAATAACAGATATTTTTTCCCATGGCCTCTCCCCATTTAGTGGGCAGGATGAACAGAGCTATTCAGTATTTCCTTTTTTTTTAACCTTTTTGAGTCAATGTGTGGCCTTGGTTTTATTTATAGCATGCAGTTTAAACTCTTCACTGAAAACAGGATTATTCATACCCTTGTGGGTTTTATTATAACACTTATCACAGAAATATTTGTTTCAAAAACATAACAAATGTCTCATGACAAAACCCCTGCCAATGAGGTAGGATGGTGGCACAGTCCCTTCAGCCCAAGTGCTTAATCAGAATCAGAGGTCCCCACAAGATTGTTTTGATTGGTATGAGATCATCTGAATGCAATACAGAGTGTAATATATTCTTGGTTTTAGCAAACCAATGGTAACAAAACTCTGTTTCTCCGAGAGCGAGCTCCAAAACTTCCACTGCCATGAGTTCTGTGTTTGAGAAACCATCTGTTTCCTTTCAGGGTTCACCCATAACATTTGCAAACCTTGGTTTCTGTGGTTTAAAGTACCTCCTTCTAAGACCCCTGGGCAAACGACAAGCAAGGAGCCAAACAACATAGCAGAGTAAGGCTGGAATGAAATTATTCCTAGCTTCCTTGGTTTTGAAAGATTCACACAGAAATTTGCAATTTAACAGAAAAACCAACCCCAAACAACTCCCTACCTCTGTTTGCACACCCTTATTTAGAAGTATACGTGTATGTGATTGCATATATACACCTACAACCACAAAAGCAGTCGTAACTGATTCCAAAACACCTGAAACAACTTTATGGCTTTAGGATTTTTGTTTGAACACAACAGTGCTAAAATTCTTTTTCAGCAGTTAATCAACCACGAGCAAAGTTTTAAATAAACTTTAATTCAGAAACTAAATAATCATTCTTCTCAAAACCAAGACAATTTGCATCCACCCTTTTAATTTGGATCTAAGCTACAAATCGAGTCACTTTTCTTCTGAGACATGGACTCTGCAGAAAAGAGTATTACCTCAAGTTCTTCCACCAGTATGAAAGCCAGTGGAGAAATATAATGTCCAAATTTCTGTGAGCCTGCAATCCCACCTGCACCATCTCTCAATTTATGATTCCCTATGTCACACTGCTTCTTTGAATGTTATAGTCTTAAAGAAAAGTACTTACATTAGAAATATTTTTTAAAAAAAAGAAGAAAGACCTACTGTTCTGACAGCCATCAGGTCACTTGATATTCCTCTGGTCCACATTGCTCATCTCAAACTGGTCCTCAATGGCACTCTTTTCAGAGAAGAGGATCTGATGGGTGAAAGAAAAACACACAATGCTTAGCAGTCTGGGCATGTCTGGTGACAAGGGATAGGACAAGAGGAAATGGCCTCCAGTTGTGCCAGGGGAGGTTTAGATTGGATATTAGGATATTTAACCTGGTTTAGAAGCACCTGCTTCCACAGCCTGATTGAGAGACTGTCCATCTGGTGCTCCCAACTGACCTCACTGAATTGCTCTCCATGCAAAAATGCCCATCTAAGGAATGAATACAGGCTCACACACCAGGAAACAGAACTCAGTGTTGCTTCATCTACATACCTTCAGAACAGCCATGACAACAAGGTACAAATTAGAGTACAATGCTCTTACTGCCAACATCTGATCAAGTTTAAGATGGGAATTCTCAGAAGGTTTCATTACACCTCCTTGTGCTTTTCTGAACTTGGATCCAACCTCAGTTCAGGGTTGTTTTTTTAAAAAAAAAGTTAATAAATGCATTCTGTGATGCATAGCAACGTTTCAATTAGAATTATTTCCACTATTCCCTTTTTCACTGCCTAAAATTGAAAAAAGGCTCCTGAAATTTTAATGCTTCATGTCACAAAGTGACAAAGGCTTTCAGAACCCCATCTGAGCCCTGCTGTAATTAGTCAGTTTCTACCTACTCAGTCAGCTTGGGATCAGTCCCCAAAATTAGGGGGCTGCCCTACAGCAAAGCACTGGGGCAGATAATTCACTTTACAAATACATTAAACCTCCATTGGCATCACTTGGTATACTACTTTAGTAGAAGTTGCTAAGGAGTACTAGTAAAGCCTCACCTCTGAAATTTGTCCCTGAAAAGGCACAAGTAAAAGCCATTGTTTTCATAAATAAGGTAAAGAAGTACCAGCCTGTGCCACCAAACTGTTGCTATTGGAGCTCACCTCACCCCAGCTGTAGAAGGATTGAGATTGTCCTGGTTCACCTTCACACTCTCCCCATGAAGTTTAAACACTGACCTAGGAAATAAGGAGCCTGGCAGCTGGGAGAGCAGTTCTCTCAGGCTGTGCTCGGGTGAGTAAAGCCCTCCTTTCCCTCTCAGACCTGACACTCCAGTCCCACTGACAGCTGAGGCTGTGCAGTACCTTTCCTCTTCCTTTGCTGCTCTTCTCCACTTGCAGTGGCCAGGCAGAAAGAGACCGCTTCCTACCGCTGAGTTAGGATTACTGCTTCAAGTAAGGAACAGTAAGAGCTTTCCAACTCCCTGGTACCCCATGCAGCACTTTTCCCTGGCATTTTTCAAAGCAGTCTGTGGAATAGGTAGTGACCAGAATTGCAAAGGGACTGAGGAGCAAGCCCAGGATCATCCTGGCACTCCCCACCCTCCCTGAGCTGCTCCAACCATGGGCAGTGGTACCTCTTGGTGGGGCACAGCTAAATGCTCTGCAAGGCTCTCAGCTCTCCTCTCCAGCCTAAGCCTCCAGACCTGAACAGACGCAAAACTGATCTCGGTGTCTTTAGTTTTGAAGGTGCTTCATCTGGACAGTTTGTGTCTGCCTGCTGCATTCTTGTCATGCCTTCCAGGGTAGCATTACAGATAAAAAGTTCAAGGGCTATGATTTAAAGCTGGCAGTTAAATTGGACAGCCAGAAGCACTGAATTTGAGTGTTTCATAAGCGAAGTTGAATATCCATAGAGAGAACAATTGTATGATTTTGCTAATGAGCTAATTCAACTAATTCAATAATGAACTAATTCAACCCCTTCCAAAACAATTCATGAACTCTTACTCATTATCAGCTTACAGTGCTTGGGGACCTTAATTAATTATCACTGTTCCTAGTTGTTATGTGTATTTATGTTATGGGTGCAGGGTAAAGATGGACACGGGGTGAAAAAATAGCCATGCCTTTTTGCTCATACTCACAAATGGTGATGGGAAAACCTCCAAAAGCTTTCCCAGTGTTTTGTAGTTGTCAAGACACTTCATTTTCTCTCATTCCCAAGTTTCAGAAGCTTCCTCTCTGTGATTGCAAACAGATGATGGTAGAGCATGCAATTAGGCTAATACAAGTAAATTCCAATCAGTGGTAGCCTGCAGCAGCTTCTCAGTGTTCACATCAGATGGAGGCCAACTCTTAGCATGAAGCTGTCGGCAGGAAAAGATGAATTAAAATTGATTTTTAGAAGCAAACTTCTGTGACCTTCTTCATTGCACCCAGGAGTATCTATAACATCTGTCATTTATATATATCTATATATCACAGTTGGGATTTTCAACTGTCCACCAAGCTTGGGCATTCAAAATCCAGTATGCACCTTTGACTATATCAGTGCAAAAGTCTCATAAGATTTGATTGTTTGGGAGCACAGTGATCCACAAAAGAGGGATGATTCTGTGCTAGGTACATGCACCAAGGAACACTATTAAGAATATATAATTTAGGAGCTTATTTTAAAATAACACCTTTAGAATTTGAACTTTTAGTACAACTAGAATAGATTCTGCAGACTTACCCTATCCTTGCCAACCTTTACAGTCTTTCTTTGCAGAATAGATGGCAGATTCTCAAAATTGCCCCAGTAAAACCAGTGGCCAGTGATAACAGCTATTCAGTGCAGTCAGTAGCTATAGAATACGATAGCACTAGCTTTTATAACTGGGAAGTAAGTATGGGGTAAGCTTCAGATTTACCTGTCCTGATATTATCTCAGGGATCACAGTTCAAACACAAGATCTTCCAGACTTTTAGAGGTTTTAAGATGGACACTGCCTTCAGAAACTGCCCCCAGATTTCCCAGGATACAAGGAAGATCGGTATCTGCCACGGGGTGGGAGGCCAGCTGAAATAATCTCTGCAGACTGGGTTCCAAGCAGTTCCATGGTACAATTCTGATAGTGGTGGCAGCCAATGTTATGGGCGCATTGCATCCCAGAAGCCCTGGAAGGGTGTGGAGGCTCCTGGTAGTCCAAGGGAAGGCAGGCTTGTCAGCAGGCCAGGTCAGTCGATGGCATACAGAGCTGGGGAGAAGACATATAACAGAGCTGTGCAAACATGACCATGTCAGTCTGGCTAAAAGCATTTACGTAAGAAATAAAAATGTCTCTAAGCTTAGAAAAATTGGCAATCTTTATTCTGAAGTTACTGGGCAACCCTGGAATCTATATCCAAATTCAAACCCAGTTTTTTTAGAGCAGAATGAGTCTTTGGTATCCTTGATCTCTTTTTGTAGGCAATAAAATGCATCTCCCACATTTCCAAACACTCCTTCCTGCCTTTAGAATTCACTTGGTCATACGAAACAGTTCTGAACATCTTTATTAACAACTATATTCCCCCAACTGCTTCGAGTCAAAGCAACAGGACTGAATGCTGGGATCCACATTTCAATTACTTCAAATTTTCTATTTCTCTGAAAAATAAGACTAGGCCATTATTACAGTTAAGCATTAGACAAAAAAGTTTCCAAAAACAGCTAACAGAATGCAACGAAAGTAATTTTGTAACACAGGAAAATACAAGTACAATTATACAAGTGTTTGTGTTCCAAGAACAATTGTAAGTGGGTTTTGTTTTGATTTTGAAAAATCTCCAATATCTCAGGGTAGTTGCTAGACCACACACTGGAAAAATTACATGTTTTTTCTAGTCACTGTGTAATAAAAAAGGAGTTTTCTCTCTGAGATAGAAAAGGTCTATTCAAGGTTGAAAAGGCCGTGCACGTTGGAAGAAGGAAGAAGCAGGAAGCTGGGGAGATAGGTTAGAATTGTATGAGGATGATTTGTTGTCTGAACAGCAGTCAGGGAATTAAGGACAGCTTCTACCCTTTCATCAGCCTAGGCAAAACATCAGGACTAAAAGCCAAATTCAAATAAATACCAGAATTATGGGATCTGCTACTGGGGGTGACTCCATCCCTGGTTGCCTGTCTGGAGAGAGGAGGTTTTGCAGCACACAGTGTAGCAAAGAGAGAAAACAAAGTGGGTGAAGTATCAGTTCGCTTTGGGTGGTGCGTTTCGTGCCACTGCTTTTGTGATATGGTCAGCAAGACAAGACCTAAATACTGGCATTGTTTATGGATGAAGATTCACTCCAGGCTGTAGACAAGTAAGAGCAGATCAGTTGTAAACTGACAGTCAATCGTGACTTCCCCCAACTTCACAACCCACCATAGTAAGCCACTTGCATAACCTCCTTTCCAGGTTATTTTCCTGCAGTCGCTTGTAATTTTGGATGGACTGCACTGAGAACATATTTTTAACATTCTTTTTACCAATAAAACAAACAAAACCCCCATTTTATAGCCTTGATGTGTTTCTGGCACATTTTAAAAACCATTCCAAGATGAAACAGGAGGAAAGAAGGACCAAGCTGTACCAATGTAAATACGTCATGACTTTTTTGGGGTTTTTTAAAGTTGAGCTTTTATGCAGGGAACCAGGAAACAACATGACAGAAGACTGTGTTAAGGGAAGAAAACCCATGTAAGCACAACTTACAGAGTGGAACATTGTGTTTCTAGCAGCCCATGTTAAATATAGTTTGAAAGAATCACGTTTTCATGCACACCAAGGGCTTGCTCCTTCTGACCACTGAAGTGAGTGACAATTCACCAGATGACTTCAGTGATGCATGAGCTCGTCCCTGAGGCACCAGCCTGGCTTCTACTTACAGCACTGGGCAGAGAGCCAAGAGACCTGAGTTTAGTTCCCAGCTTGATCTGAACTCCCTGTGCGATTCTGAGCCTCAGTTTCTTATCTGTAAAGAGGGGTGATCTGTCTCTGTCTGCTTCCACAGACACACTCTCCTGGCACGCCTAAGCCTTTGTTTTGGGTGGGTCTTTTAGCTGTAATTGTGATTTAACGAGGAATGACTAATGCACACCTTTAATCATCACAAGTCTCACATCATACAGCCCTGCAGTGACTCTTGTACACCTCCCTACCCACTCTGTGCAGGAAATAAAGCATGCCACATCTATAGCAAGTGCTCAAAACTGTGCTTAAAGCCCAAACTCATCTGCAGTAGGCTGACCTATGTACATTACAGCTCTTTACGCCCATCATAAATCACAAAGTGCAGGGCTGGTTGATTTTCAAGCATAGTCTCCTTCATGCTTGAAAATGGCCCAACCTGATGAGCAGCAAGTCAAGTGAGGACACCAAGAGATCTGCACGGATGAACAGGGAGCACCTGATGATACTCCCTCTCTAGTTACAATGCACTTTTCCACTTCTGAATCACAAGCAGTCTGTGAACTACAGCGTTGTTACTTGTTTTACGCTGCAGCCAACATCTTTAATGTTCATGAAATTGACCACGAGAGGGCCCCAGTCCTGCTTTAAAAAAAGAAAGGGAAAAAAATAAGGCAAAACCAGGTAGCTGAATAAATAAATAGCAGTTTGCTTGCTGGCTGTGTAACTTCAAAAGTGCTGGACAGCAGTTTCCAGAGTCATGAGTCTGAAAAGCCCAAGTGTCGAGCAGCTATGTGGGTACATCGCAGCAAGAAATGAAAATCATTCAACTACCTCAAGCAGACAGAGCTGGTGCTTTTTCTGCTTCCCCTGCAAGACTCTGTTTCCTTGCAGACCCTCTTTCCTTTAGGGCAGATGGAGAAAGGTTTATTGTTCCCTCATTTTCCATCAACACTGTCCAGAGCCTCCCTCCGCACCATCTACCTCGGGTCTCTCACACAGAAGCAGCAGTTGTCTCTGGTGCTGCTCTTGGGGGTGTGATGGGTCTGGCTGAGATGGGGTTCACATTCCCACACAGCCCACGGTGCTGTGCCACGGGTCAGTAGTGGCAAGGTGTGGGTAACACCCCTGTGTTTCAGTCACTGCTGAGCAGCGCTGGCATACAGCAAGGTTCTCTCCAACACTCCCCTGCACCACCAGCCCCGGGGGGGTGGGCAGGATCTTGGGAGGGGACATGGCCAGGACACCCAGCCCAAACTGACCGAAGGGATGTACCACTCTATCCAGCCTCTGCTCAGCCATGACAGCAAAGAGACAGGAGAAGGAATGGGGGATGGTCGTTACTTACAATGTCTTCGAGAGCAACCCCTACACGTACTGAAGCTGCGCTTCCCAGGAAGCAGCTGGATATCGCCAGCTGATGGGAAGTAGAGAATAAATCTTTGGGATTCCCTTTGCTTCTGTGCACAGCCTTTCACTTTATTAAACTACACTTATATTGACCCAGGAGATTTTTCCCATCTTATTTGTCTCCCCTCACTGTCATGCTGAGGAGGGGAGCAATAGAGCAGCTTGGTGCGCGCCTGGTGTCCAGCCCAAGGTCAACCCAGCCAGGAGGCTCAGCTCCTGCTCTCTCAGCAGAGGAAGGATTTCCTTCCTGAAAGCCAGGTGAGCAGCACTTCTGAAACCACATGTTTTCAGCCTGGTAAATCCTAGCAATGGGTTTGCTCATAGTCTTTTCAATACATACTATTTACAGGGGAACCAAGTGATAACCCCCAGAACTAACAGAACAACCGACTACAGCTCGAGCTGAACGTCTGACCTCCAAGACTGAGAGAGCTGGTTTTATTCACAAAGACATCCCCATAAGGAATTCCTCTAGAAGTAAAAGTACATTCTTTTTCAAGACAGCCTTCTGAAGATCTGATTCAAAATCAGACCATGTAAAAACAAACTCCTTGGCCTCACAAAAATCTCCCTGTGAGATCTCCCTGCCAAACACCATCTAGGATACAGACATCAAGAGAAAACCATCTACAAACACCCTATTCAAGAGCAAGTGCAGTTATGTATGAATGTATAGATCACTTGCAAAGCTAATTTTGCTTACAAAGGAAAATACCTCCTAGCTAAGAGATTCGTATGGTTAAGCTAAACCTTTTCCTGCAGCACAGATTGTGAATACAAAAGGATTGTTCTTTTTTGTTTTGGCAGTAAGTGAACAAAACACTGTTTTCAACGAGATGTTTCTCCTGAGTTTTTGTGACAGTTGGATTAATTCCCTGCAATTATTCTGTGAAAGTAAATTTATTCTGAATGCCCTCCAAAATTTCTGGCAGTTCAGAGGAATCTCCCAGTTGGGACACAGCCACTGAGAACACCAGGTAAGCCAGAAATGGGGGGGTGGGGAATAAAAATAAGTCACTCCTTAATCAGGGTAGAAGGTAATACAGGTGCTAGAGAATGAGAGTCCATAGGGTGTTTTATAGTGCCAACCTTACAGCCTAAACTTGAGAAACCTTTCTGTGCTATCTGAAGAGCTGTTCCTTCGTCTGCTTTTTTGAAGTATGTGTATTTGAGCAATTCTTGAAGTACTGACATTCTTTTTAATGCATTTATCAGGCCAAAGTTTGAAAAAATATACTGATTCGTTATTGCCAGCTCCAAGTAAGTTATCCAAAATACAATTCACAGTTATAAATGTCTAAAACCATAATAAATGCCCTAAAATGTTAGGAAAGCTGTGCTCTAACTTTGGAACAGAAACATCAGCACCCCCTGCTCCTGTTCCCATGGGATAAATGCCTCAACTACAACAACCAACTATATACCTCACAGAGCACGTTTTCTGTCCTTGCTTCTTTTCATGTGCCTCTGAATGATGATGAACAAGAACATGAAGGGTAACACAAAACTTAAACTAACATCTTGACTGGGCTGAAGCTAGACTTGAGCTGTCAATGTCTAATTTAAACTCCGTATTTGCAACATTTCCTATTCAAAATATAAATCCTTCCAGAGTACTTAGACCCTGTGATCTTTTTAAATGCATGTAGTCTGGTTTTTTTTCCCCCTTGCAATCTTCATGTTGATATTAGAAATGCAGAGGTGAAGGTTCTTCTAATCCAAGGGAAAGACGTTTGATGTTGAGGCAGGTATCTTTTATGTTTATAAATATCTTCAGTATAAATATCTTCAGATAAATATCTTAAGTATGGGAT
>VZTU01001317.1:0-12306 GCA_013400835.1 Zapornia atra
AGCTGAGAGAACTGAGGTTGTTTCATCCAGGGAAAGGAAGGCTGAGGGGAGACCTGATTGCTCTCTACAACTACCTGAAAGGATGCTGTAGCGAGGTGGGAGCTGGTCTCTTCTCCCAAGTAACAAACAATAGGACAAGAGGAAATAGCCTCAAGTTACACCAGAGGAGATTTAGATTGGATATCAGGGAAAAAAGGGTTGTCAATCATTGCAACAGGCTGCCCAGGGAAGTGGCTGAGTCACCATCCTCAGGCTGTTTAAAAGATGCACAGATGTGGTGCTTAGGGACATGGCTTATGGTGAACAAGTGGCATATGGACCATTTTTGTTGGGCAAATCAGGCTGTAGCACTGTTGAGTGTTCAGCCTGGCCCATCCTGCGTACTCAGCTTCTAATCTACAGTGATTTTTGTTTAGTACTTCAGTCATCTGGATATTGAAAACAAATCATTGTCCAATTAGGCTAAAAAACTTTCTATTAAAAGTCTTTGAACTGTTCCACACCAGCTACTTTGATGCTGATACTCTCATGCTTTGTCACTGCTCAATCTCTATGTAGGAACTGTAAAAAATTTTTAATGTGCCTGTAAATTTGACAGGCATATGTAAGACAAATTTATTCAGAATATGCAAATTGATACATTCTTTCACTCTCTTTTTTTCCTGAATCTGATGATGATTACTGTTGCTTTGCATAAATCACAAAAAAGCTGTGGGAGCTGGAGACTTACAAGATTCAAGCTTCCTATGTGAAGTCATTTGTCAAAAATCTTCCAACATGCTGTTGTGCTTTCAAAAGAATCATCATTTTACATTTATGATATTGCATCTCAGTGCTCCTAGTTGGTTTATATTTAAAATGTAAATGTATCTTAAATATTTGAAATATTATTCCATTTAAGTTTTATTTATAAGCCTGGATTTTTCATCAGTTCTTATTTTGCTATGTCAAAACTTTTCAATGTAGCACCTGTCATGGCCATCTCAGTGAAACTGGAGTTCCCTGTATGTTTTTAAGTGTACTCCTTTCCATTTGAAAGAAGAGTTGGAGGGTTTTTTTAACCTGTGCTATGAATTTATAAATAAAAATATGCTATGTATTGGCTAATAACTAATTATTTTCTTACCATACTGGAAAACAGGCAGGAAGACTTGCAATTATAAATTAAATTAATTTAAATAATTGTTATTTTCAATAGTCCTTTCTTAAAAAAAAAATCAAAGGTCAGTCTATTGGACAAAGAAAATTATTTCATCTAGAATCTTACTGGAAACTCAGCTGCAATACAGTGGTTTCCAGAAGGAAAAGCTGATTTTTCTCCATGGCTGTGGGGCCCTGTTCTTGCAGCCACTGGCTTTGCCAAAGTACTAAGGGAGCGTGAGTAGGAGAAACCCTGCTAGAGCTCTCACAGATGAGTAAGTGTCATGCATCACTAGCAGGCTGAGACAAAATCATTATCAGCATCAGATTAAAAAAAAATGAACCTTGAGTATGTGATTAATTTCCTGTTCTTTTATGAAGGCCAAGGAAACCAACTCACCCAATGACTGTGGCAAAACACCATCGCCCCAGTTTCGCTGACCTACTTGATAATTTGGTGCTGCTCCCTTCACCAAATGATAGGAACCAGCCTGTAACCATCCTCCTGCCTGCTACCTACAGCGTAAGAATCAGAAGATTTAGGTTAATAATTTCTTTTTCACAGAGCTTTTTGGCTCGTATTCTGCATTCTTCCTTTGTTCTTGTCTCTTTTTCTTCTCTTTCCCCTGGATTTTGTACTCTTCACAAGATCTTAGTATTTAGTAGCACTTGGTATTGTGCTTGACTGCACAAAACACTGATTTCCAAATTTTCCTTATGCCAGATGGAACTGCTGTTTAAAATAATGCACCACTGCCAGAATTTCCAAGCCTTGTTCAACTTCATTTGTGGTTTTCAATCACACTTGTAAGTAGCTGTACGAGACCATACTTTCAAGCTACTCCAATTAGTCTGCATGCCTGAAGTAAAATAGAAGTGGTTGGTTTTATTTTTTTTTTACTGCACATACACACTGAGGATGATATTCAAAACAATGTCCATATGAAGGAAAGATTAACTTCTTGATGCTAGACAGGTATAAAAGGATATTTACCTTATTTAACACTGAAGGCGCTGAGCTCTACAGATACTGCAAGCTGTGAGAACGCGGGGCTGTGGCATTTTAAATTTGAATCTGCTCACTAAAATTGCTGAATAGCATTAATTTTCAGAGCACTGCATCTCCAAATTATGTGTATAATTAATAGATCAGTATTCTGGGTGTAAGCTCAGACTGGCTAATTAACCACACGGTTATTTGCATAGATCAGTGAAAACTGCTGAGAGCAATATTGATACTCACAATCTCCAGCAAACACAGCGAGGCCTTATTTGTTTTCTAGTTTTTCCCTCCAAGTGTCAGATACAAGCATAATATTATTTCACTGAAAATAACTAAAGTAATGAGCAAACAGACACCAACTCCACAATTCACAAAGCAACTGCGTTCCAGTCCCTTCTCAGCAGAAGCTCTTAAAAAATAGATTGGCATATCAATTTGATCTTGCAATACAAGTAATTTTACCTAGGAGAAGCAATTACCTGGAAAAGACACCTCTTAGCAGTCCCAAAATACTTGAAGGAAGAAAGATGATACTTTAGTGCATTACTACTCAAGATGAAGTGGGTTTGTAAACACTGCCTGCTGACTGAGCTGTGTGTGCTCCTAATTAACAGCCAGCTTTAATAGTGATGGGCTTGGAGTTCACGAGGAACTAAAGATTCATTTGCCTTATCACCACCTGGGAGCACAGATGGAGGGCTGACAAATTCAAATACAGTCTCAGGGAATGGCACTGGTAGGGTTCAGGCTTGGGGGTAGGGGGAGGTTGTCCTCTCACTGACTTTTCTACACCCTGACTTTTCAGTCTGCCCATGGAGGTGGAAGGTGACAAGGAGATATGTTGCAAGAGCTAAATATGCACAAGACTGACCAGAGCATATAGCACTGGAGATTTATTTCAACCTTCAGTCAGGTAAGTCAAATTTGCAAATGTGAAATCCCTGCCACATGTACAGCTTTGTAACTTTGCCTTTCCTTTTTCTCTCTTTTCCCCACAGCACAGTTGAACAGAGAGCTGTTTCCAAAGTGCATTTGCAAGCCATTTGGCATTTAAAACTTTTGAGTCACAATCACTTTGCTGATGCATAGCTACACCTTATTCTGAAAACAGTTTCCTCTTAAACTTTGTTCAGTGTTACAGGTCCACCCTCGCTTAATGCCAGGATTGCCTTCGCTGTCCAAGGAAGATGTTGCAACCTAATCTTTTGCAACACCCGGAAGGCTGGTGATCTTGTTTTGCCTGGACTTCTGCTGCTTACCTAGTGAAGATGCTACATGGCAGTTTGGCAGCCATTTGAAACCTGCCTGGGATCTGGTGTTAATAATTCTGCTTTTTTGGCACAGCATGTCCTTCATTCTGGTATCCTGGTATACATTTATATTGTCATTAGCATTAATTGTCTCCAGTTCAAGAAGCTGGGGAGATACCAGCATCCTGATTTTTGCCTTTCTGTGAGTCTTTGAATTGTTCTGACAAGTGTATTACAAAAATCTTTGCCTGCGTATGCCCTTATTATTGAATTTCGCAGTGAGCTGGCAACGAGGCAGAAAAGTCTCTTCTTGCCCAGGTACCTTCTGCTTTTGAACTTCTTATAATAATAGTTCCTCCAGCACTCACCCCCTGCATATTAAAATAGGGTAGCTAAGTAACCCAGCGAACTACACAGGCAGGCATGCACTGTACGTGATCCTAAAATGCCAACTGACATGACTGCAACACAACTGTTGTGCCACAAGAGATGCCACTCTGCCATGGCCCATTACACTGCTAACCCAAAATGAACACAATTCCATCTTTCTGTCCATCAGGAAAAAAAAAACAGTGAAAAGGAGACAGCCTCTAGAATTATTATCTCTGTAGGCATGCAGTCTTTGGATTAATTAGAAACACTCTTATAGATAACAGTGTCGTCTCTGTAGGAATAACTGGAACAGTGATAGAGACCTACAACACTCAGAATTATTAGATGAAGTTAGAAGAGTGTCGAGTCCAGAGTTCATACAGTTTGCTGTGTTATAAAGCCAGTGCCAGCCCAAGGACTAAATGTGCACAGCAGAAAATATGACGTGTAGTTTTGTTTACTATTTATATTCACATGCAAAACCAGAGGGGAAGCATTTGTCCACTGGATGTGTCTTATCTTCTGTGAGATGGTCCAAGATCGAGCCCATCTGTTGACCATTTATCATCTCCTGGCAGTTCTTTGAAGTTTAGCCACAGTTACTGTGTTTGGTCTTGCAAAAAAAGATTTATTTAAACATCACTTCAGCTTTGGCCAGAGGCCAAAGAAAACGAATGTTGGCTACAAGGGAGAGATCAAATGGAATAGTTCGAGCCTGTTTTCACATTCTGTGGTTTTATGAATTAAAGTTTTATGTTACTTACCTTGCAGAGGCTGAGCTTCTTGAAAATCTCAGATTCTGATGGGATTTGGGGGGAAAAAATCTTTGTAATTAATCCACACTGGGAGAAAAGGCAATATTTTGGGACCAGAAACATATCATTCTTAAAGACCTTTGCCAGTATTTTCTTGTAATTATCTGTATATGATGAAGAAACACTTTTCATCAAGTTGTTCAGCGACACCTTGAACTTTTTAGTACATTTATCATCATTTCTTCTGCAGGACTGACATCATTTTTTTCAGCTGACATCAGATGTCTCAGATTTCTCCTACAGAAAAATGTTAGCTTATTCAGCACAACACAGCACTTTGCATCCCCCATCAGGATAGAAGTCCTGTGTTTGGGGTTTCGGAGCGGACGGGTGTGTGCTGCTCCAAATATATAAGCAGATGTACACATATCTGCAAAAGATATTAGCAGCTTCCTTTCCTGCTTCCCCTCCTGCATCTGCCTACAATTTTATTCTCTAGGCTGGAGTGTTGCACTCACTGGCAGAGTAAATACAGTGGGAATATGTATATAATATGTAATATCGCTTCCCTCCACTGATGTCAGCAGGGATTCGAGACCAAGCGCAGCGGTGTAATGATGGCTAGAGGGTTAGTAACAGCTGCTGATCAGCTCCAGAAATTCCTGGTGGAGCAATTCCATCTTTTTGCTAATGAAGAAGGGGAACAAGTCTGCCTGCCGGCAACGCTCAAGTGAGCAGCGTCTGGTCTTGTGGGTGTGCTGCCTGTCCTAGCAGGGGGTGTAACTTCCCCAAGGGGGTGCTGGAGCAGTGGGAAACCCAACCTAAAGCAAAGGAAGCTGTGTTCTCCCTCTTCTGGCAGCTGCTCCAAGAGACAGCAACATGGTATGGGCAAGACGAGTCCTGTGGGGAAAGAGCCTGATAAGGGCTTCAAAACTGCCAGTCCTTCTCTCTTCCTCAAAGTGGTTACAAGAGAAGGAAAGGGCCCCAAAAAAAGGATTGTACTACATCTGCCAGATACCCCAAGGAAGCCTTTTTGAGGTGCAATCTTGGGGCAGCATGGTGAGTCAGCAGCTATTCTGCAATATGAGATGCTCACAAGAAAACTACCTTTAAACTGTGAGTATCTAGATTGACTGCAAACCAGTTTTTTCAATTCCCCCTACCATTTACAGTCAGCTCCTGTTCACCATTATCACTCCAGTGCCACAATACACCAGGTCAGATAACAGTTTTGGGTGGAGAGTTTGGAAAATGACTGCGCTGCCCCTTATACCCACTTTCAGTTGGAGAAGTTGAGTCAAGTTACAGTGCCATTTCACCTTATCATCTGGTTCTGGTCTCAAGGTTTTTTTCATGCATAAAATGGTCAGAGACTTAATACTTTGTTTCTTAAAGTGAGATTTCCTTTCAACAAGCGCAAAAACTGACTCTCTAAACAAGGGTTTCAAGACATCTTCCCAGATCACCAATAGAAAAAAAATGATATTTCCTTCCACAGCTGGCAACAGGAAGCCAGTGGAGTTCTGGGTGCAAGAAAAACACCCTGATAAGGGTTGGTGGGACGAGCCTTACAAACAGGAAAAATTAAAAATATTTTATTTTTAAACCATTTATGCCTTTCATCAATTTACCACAGTTCTCACTAAGTCGTCATTATTGTTCTGATGCTACATGACCTGTTCTAGTGGGCTATGCAGCAGACTTGAACCACGTGGAAGCGTGCTTGAGGAAGCATGGCTAGAGAAGGAAGGTATACCCAGAGCTTTGTGAAGCTGAGTTTAATTTTCTGTGTTCATGTGCTGGTTTTTCCACTGCAGTTTGTTTGCTCACTGCCATCCACGTGCTTATTTCACCAATTCTTGCTGAAAGGGGTTCATGACCTATGAGCTCTCCATTGGCTTGCAGGTTCAAATTAAGCTCACCCCAAAACTCATTCTTTTTTCAGCTCTTGGCCTACTCTAGTGTATTTGTTTTCATACACTTTCCAAGCACATGGATTATTTTATTCAGCCCAGATTTATTCAAAATTTCCACCTGGCCAGTTCTAAATTCAATCCAGATTCAGAGGAAGATTTGCAAATCTCCTTCAAGTGGTAGGTCAGCTCTGGCTCATCAGGCTCACGCCAGAACCTCTGCTGAAAACAAAGAGAGTCATTTTTATTATTTTTTTTTAATATATAAGCAGAAAACATATTTACCATAGGTGCTGGGCGTTACTATGATGCTGTACCTACTGTTGCATTTGTAGCTTTGATCCCAATGCAATTTTGAACCAAAACACCTTCCATCCCAGGAAAAAAAGAAAAAAAAAATACACATATATATATATATAAGATACATATATATATTGGAGCTTTTCATAAAATACACACAGCGATTCCCAGCCTGCACCAAAACCAGAGAGAGACCCTGTTGAGTGTTCCATCGCTGCTGGGACCGTGACATCAGGTCTTTCACAAAGCTTCAACACCCGTGATAAAGCAAGGAAGACAACCAGACCTTGGAGAGGCTTCTCTAAGTTCCTGGTGACTGGGAAAAGGCAGTTAACAGCGGTGAAGCCGAACAAAGCTGACCTCCCCTTTGTAAAATGTCCAGAAATGTCTCCTAGTAGCGGCGCGCAGACCCTTGCTACAGGCATTTGAGGAGCCCAGAGTCACCCCAACCGTCGCCCCCCGGTGCCAACGGCACTCCGGCTGTAAGGTCTCTCCCCTTCCCTTCCCAAACCAGAGCAGGATTTAGCCCCAAATCGATTTAACGTCATTTCACAGCGTCCTCTCCCGTCTGTGGCGGCACCGGACCTCTCCTGTCTCTCGGTTCCTACCCAAATGAGGAGCTCCCCTTGCTGGCGGCAGCCGGTACGGGACCTGCCCGCTGCCCGCGATGCTCCTGCCGGGCCGGGCGGTTTGGGGTGACACAGACGAGTCCAGCTTGAGGTCGGAATTACAAATCAAAGAGGGGGAAGTCAGCCTCGGCCTGCCCAGAGCCTGGAAGCAGGCAGCAGCAGGGCTCCGGTGCGGGCTGCTGGCCGTGAGGTGAGACTCACCCTGGGGGTGGACGCAGAGCCCAGACACGCGGTGTATGTATTGTGCTCCTGATGGTGGATGGAGCCTGTCCAGGGCTTTGTAAGGACCGTACGGACAGGTAGCAGACTGCTGCTGTGAATAAAAAGAGACGTCTTCCTCCTGAGCAAGCTACGACCATAAAGAGTGATTTCATCTGAAATGTAGTACGGGCAACATCCACAGCAGCCAGGGAAAGAAGGAGCCTGGAAAAAAAAACCCCAACATTTCTAGCATGAGCCACATGTAAATTGCAGGATAAAGACTACAATCAGGACTTAACAAATTGAGGAATGCTGCTGTGAAGAGCAGGGATGTTTCATCTGCCAACCAGGGGGCCTGGGGAGCCTTCACAGCGTCAGCGCCACAAGAATGTGGCCCTGCTGCTCCCAAACCCAATCCGCTCACGCAGCGTCTGCTGGGGGTTTTTGTACCCCCAACTACCTCACAACCTGCATAAGCTACTCACAGTGAAGTAAGGCACAACAGAAGTTGTCACAGAGCAGAACAGACATAGAAGATGGATGAGCTGCTATGCCTTCTACTTCCAGTGCTTGCAACACCTCTCGTGCAGCTTGGCTCCTTGCGTTCAACATTAGAAGTGGGTTTTGTCCCAAAACGAAAGGACAGGCCTATTGCACACATAATGCAACAGTACAAAACTAGAAAGAGATGCATTGGTGAGGTTAAAAAGAAAAGAACATCAGAGAGAGGTTCAAACTAAAAATGTTTCTGACTATGGATAGGGGGAAAGTAATGTAGCATACAGAAACGTCTGAGAAGCACAAGAAAGGTAAATACAGGATCTGACACCACCCAGTGTACTTTAATCAAAGGTAACTGCTATTTATAACCATTACTTTGTAGCTATTTGATGCTCATCAATACCCAAGGGCTAACACACTGCACAGGCACAGCTGCTCGGTATGGACAGCCCACCAAAGTGCTCTTGGGTAGCACTTCAGACCCTTGGGTCATTTCTTGTTCACATGCTATTGCTCATGGCCTCACGGTGCAGAACGGCAGCTTGGCTTAGACAGCACTTTTGTTTTCTCCAGTGCACTGGCATCACTTTGCATTTTCCAAATGTTTCTTTACTTCAGCTGTGAGTGGGACATCCCACGTTGTGCAAGAAGCCAACAGACAGTAAGGATAAAGCAGCTCGGCTTGCACACAAAGATCAAGCACCAGCACCTGTGACTTCTCCACAGGCCCATCTTATGGGTCAGTGAGGTGCAGGGCCATATTCCCATGCTCAGCACCCTCGTAACAGCCCTGCCAGGCCCATGATGTAGCACTCACCTTACACGTGCTGGTATCAGCTGGAGCCACACTGTTTAAGGAAACTCATTCACTGTAGCGTGGATGACAGGCAATGGTTGCTGGAGCTGGTAACACATCAGAGCACATTCCTTTCCTGACTCTGAGTATTGGTGATTCCCAGAATAAAACAATAGTCTGGCTTCCTTCATTTATTTTATTTAATAGTCTGACTATACTATTGTTTACGTAACTGACTATCGTAAAAGAACATATTCTCCTGGCATGTGTTGCTGGATTTGGTTTGCATAGCAAGATATTGGTAGTGGGGCAGGTGACGAGCCCAGCTTCTGGAAGAAGCTGCTAGAAGCTTTCCTCATGTCCCATAGAGCCAATACCAGCTGGCTCCAAGATGGATGCACTGCTCACCAAGTCTGAGCCCATCAGGCATAGTGGTAGCACCTCTGGGGTAACATAGTTAAGAAGAGAAAGAAAGCTGCACAACACCAAGAGCAATAGCAGAGAGGGAGGCATGAGAAGGTGTGAGAGAAATGACTCTGCTAACACCAAGGTCAGTGAAGGAGGGGCAGCAGGTGCTCCAGCTGCTGGAACAGATTCCCCTGCAGTTTGTGGAAAAGACCATGGTGAGGCAGGCTGTCCCCCTGCAGCACATGGAGGCCCATGGCAGAGCAGATACCCACCTGAAGCCTTCGGAGGAACCCACACCAGAGCAGGTGGAAACACCTGAAGGAGGCTGTGACCCTGTGGGAAGCCCACGCTGGAACAGGCTCTTGCCAGGACCTGCAGCCCATGGAGGGAGGAGCCCAGGTTGGAGCAGGTTTGCTATTGGGACTTGTGACCCATTGGAGCAGTGTGGGGTTTACTTTTTCTGAAGTACGAACTTCATTAAAGTATGCAGTTCATTAAAGTATGCTTCTCCCAGTACAATGCATGCTCGGAGAAGAGACTCATTAATGAAGAGATGTGACATTCTGGCTCTTTATCTCACCAAGATTTCGCCAGTAAACTGATATAAAATTCATAGAATCATAGAAAGGTCTGGGTTGGAAGGGACCCCAAGGATCATAGAGTTCCAACCTCCAGCCTCCAGGCCTGGATCTACACAAGGTTGCCCAGGGCCTCATCCAACCTGGCCTTGAACACCTCCAGGGATGTGGCATCCACCACCAGCCCATTCCACCACCTAACCACTCTCTCTGTAAAGAACTTCCCCCTAATATCTAATCTAAACCTTCCCTCCTTTAGCTTGAAATAATTCAATATAATTCTTGGTAAATTGATACAGTTAATTTTAGGCTGCCATTGCTAGCCTGGACTGCAACACAGTCATTTCCACGGAAGAGAATTGTGTTGTATGTATATGGAAAACAACGATCTACATGCAGAGTAAGGTATTACTGAGAGGTAAAAGAAGTTCCCATACTGTGTATAGTAAGCAGCAGTGGAGACCCTTCTAATGGCGAAGCATGAAAAAACATGGAAGATGCAAAACGCAATGGTATCAGTGACCAAGCAATCCCAGGAAGGCAGACCCTTCCCCAGACAAACCACCACAGAGGAGTTCCTGGGCAGATTGCCTGCTAGCCAAGAGAGGAGAATGGTTGCTCCATTAATACCATATTTACTTCACCAACACTACCCGAGCATACAAAAGAGACCACCCCAGAAGGATCAGTCCAAGTCTAGCATATATTCAAGCCTCAGTTTAAAAGCAGCCTTGCAACTTCCTCCTTTAGGGACCTCTGGCCTCCAGGAAGTCACTGTAAGGGAGCCTCTGAAGTTCCGCAGGTGTGCAAAGGCTGGAAGCTCACAGGAGTTTTGGAAGCACACAAGTTTCCAAATCCCATCAAAGGTATACTCCAAAACTAGTTACCTCACTGAAAATCCTTTTACATTCCCAACTGCACCTTTAGCATTTATGTATCACTGGTTATCCAGTGTGCTTGTGCTTCAGTTTCAACATCTGTTAAGTGGAACACTTTTATACTGTCTAAAGAAGTTTAATGAGAGCTAATGAAGAATGGTACAAACAAATAATGGTTTTGGAGTTTTTTTATATAATTGATTTTTTTTTCTGATTGCTCTTCATGAATAAATGTTACTGCCATCCACATTCCTTAAAGATGTCTGAATCTAGTGAGTCTCTAAATTTCCCCCTACTTGGCAAAATCAAAGGTTACACACCTATTCCCATTAAGAAATGATTCAGAAAAAAAAACCCCAACCCTTGCGAAAGGTCAATGGGCATTAGGGTAAACTCAGCTATGGTAATCTAGAGTATAAACTGAGGTCCTCTGTGGTTAGTCAACAGTAAGTATTACTCATTGTGTTAAATATTCAACCCTGCAGCTACTTATATCCAGACACTTCAGACACAGATTCCAGGTACGAATTCTTATTCTGACAAGTCTTCCTACATATTCCTTATTTCCATTCATTGTTCTTTGTACATTTTTTTGCTATTTTGGTTTTGGGTAAGCTAAAGAATTGGGTTAGAATAGATGATTAAAATAAATGTAAATCACTGAGTTGTTAAGTCTATCTGGTTTTGAAGAAAAAAAGTATCAGGAAATCATTGTTATCAAGTATTATTTATTCCACTGTAGGATAAAAAAACCCAACCCTTAATAGAGATAGTTTCTTCTTCCTGCTCTGCTGGCAGCTGGCTCTGCTCAGTGAGGCACCAGTTTTGCCGATGACCCGAGCAGCAAAAGCGCTGGTCTGCGGAAACATCGAGAGATAAAGACAGGTAAAAAGGGTGTTGAGTGCAGGTTTGGACGCCCCATGAGGAACAGCACCTTTCCGGGTCATGAGAAGAACCGCTGTCCGGGCCGCACCCGAGGCACATATGCCTCTCGGGCGAAGGTGGGATGACGACAGACACACCCAGACATCCTTGAGATCTTCTTAGGAAACCAGGCCGGGTTTCCCACCGTCCCTAAACCCAAAAGACAGGCAATTAACTAGTTAAAGGCAGGCTTCCAGGTGCACCGGCTCCACCCGCCCCTGCGCCATACCCCTTCCCGGGAACGCAAGGCAGCGCCGTGCAGTCTGTTCGCGCGTGGCTGGTTGCGTGGCTGGTTGCGTGGCTGGTTACCCAGCGGCTCCCCCCGCCGCACCACGCCGCCACGGGTGTCAGAGGCCGCTGGGAACGCGGTTCAGCTCTCCGCCGGTAAAAGGAGCTAAGGCCCATGATGCTCCATGAGGCAACTCTAACTACCGTCATAAAGAGGCCCCGGCAGACTAACACCGGCCCCACCACAACAAGCGGAACAACATCCGCCCGGAAGCCAGCCTGGGGCGGGGCCCTATCTCGTCGCCCCGCCCCGCACTGCCCCACCCCAGACGCACAGGCAACTCCTTACAAGGGCAGGCGCGGCGTTTCTCTGGAATGCGGTGAGTGCATCGCGATGCACCAACGCCCTGCTCCGCTGGGGGGGAGGCTG
>VZTU01001318.1:0-25564 GCA_013400835.1 Zapornia atra
AAGGATGATTTTTAATCTTATTTATTTTTCAGGCCACAAACTTCCAAAGGTTGTTTAGTAATAGCTGCATTCCCAGCTTATAAGTACTTAAAAATCTTCTTGGTCTGCAGATGGGGTGGAATCGCTACTTATAAGAGAGTTAACGTCTGAAATCTGTTTTTTACATTGAGGCTCCCATTGTGGTAAATAATATTTTGGCTTACCACTAAATTAATGACACATTTTGATCCAATTAAACCATCTGAGCCAACAGAATAGTATTGATGCGAGTACAGGGCAAATCTTACAGAGACTCAGAGAATTGGGTAAAAAGAAATTAATCCAAAAAAATTCTCCAGTGAGCTCCAGAAACTCTGCGTATGAAGCATGCAGTTTCAAGGTAAGAAGTATTTGACAATACCTAAGTATTGCTGTGGGTACACTTGCATTTATAGGCAATTTTTCTGCTTGTATTTTTTCTTCACTGGTACATGAAGCTAAATCTAGCCTAGGGATAAATCATAAACACTACAAGTGTACTCACTCACAAATTTCGTTCAGTGAATTCCCACACTGATTTTAGTTAGAATAAGACAAATTTGCATTCAGACACAGACTCAGAAGTTTCAGCTTGCTTACCTTTTTTTCAGGCCTCAGAGAAGTCCTTTCAAACTCTTTTCCGTCTGATACTTCTTTGCACAGTGTTTTGAAACCTAGTGATGAAAGTAGTAAGAGCTATGTATTTGATCATACCATTTGAAAAAGCTTCTAGTAGTAAGCCTGCAAATAATTCACCTTTAGGAATGTATTTTGCAGTTAGAAAAACATAAATTAATAAACTGTTGATTATCAATACCTAAATATCAGACAAGTGAGGTCTGCCTGAGTACCTACATAAACCCACCAGTCTAACAGTAAAGTAGAAAATTGTATCTATGTAGCCAGAAAAATCCTTCTGAAGTTTGGCAGTGGAACAACTCCACAGACAAATACCTCCACAGAGGCCAACGATCTCAAAAGATCCTGACAGGCACTGAAGTTTCATTAGATTTGATGCTCCCTCACAAGAATGGATTAGTCAGATTCAGGACTGTAAGAAGTCTTCTGTATCATGAAGTCCAGATCCTCTATGACATGAAACTGCTTCACTCAACATTATTTCCCTTGTACATACTATAACACAGTGATGAAGTACAGGTTTTCACCACAGATTTTATTCCAGTCAGCTTTGATGAAGAAATTGCTCTGGACAATTTCACTTTCATTTTTTTGCAGTAATTTACAAAGTATGCAACTCTGCTTCATTGTTTAGCTCCTCATACGATGGGGAACTCCTGCAGCTCATCAGCAAAGTCATCACACGGAGACAGTGTATACATTGCCAACAGCTTTCTGGTCCAGGCAGATATGTAGTGGTCTTGAGTCCAAGACAACAAAGTGCAGACACTTAGATTTGAAGCAGGATTGATCAAGCACTCATAGGTTAAGTAAAGGCTCAGACAAACTATGGAAATTTAAGTGTTTCTATTTACAGAATGCAAGGTGACTGCTGTAGAAAACTCCAGTCTTATGCTCCTAGTATAAAGAATATATATGACTGATACAGTGCAGACAGAACATAAAGGACTGATACAGAGCAAACACAATATTAGGTTTATTCTACTATCTGGGTGTTATTACTTAATATTAGTTTTGACTAGCTAAGAAGCATGCCAACAAGGTATTGTTGATTATATTGTTTCAATGGTGGGTTGCAGCTCTAAAAACAGCCCTTCAAAGTGCATCTGTAGAGATTAAACTTCTGCACTGCTCCTTCAAATGGATACACATGCTTCATGGAAGAACAGTAGTATTCTGGTAACTGCACAGAAATTAATATAAGCACGCTTCAGCTCTTCTAAACATGTCCGTGGAGACCTCTCACAACCTCAGAGTATCCTCCTCTAGGGTTTTTCCATGGGTGCAAAACTGGAAGAGCAAAGCTGCCTTCTTACTGGATGTTTCAAGTGTAGGGGTTTCGAATTTTATTAAATCCTGGGCCAAATTATGTATAAGTACAAAGTTTTAATCCTCACTATACATTCTGTATATATGCAAAAGGGAATATATATAGCTCTATTAGCACCCAGAACAGCTTCATGCTTGACTTGTGCCTCCCAGTGTTAATGAAGAGCTTCCATGGAGCATTAGAATACTAACAGCTGCCATCTATCAACAGAACATGAGGACATTCAGAAATACACAGTATTTGCCCATACGGGAAAGAAAGGAACAATAGAATATCAGTGATTATTCTAGACCTATGTACAGTTCTCAAGCGGAAAAAAGACTAAGTATCAGGTACAATCCAAACCAGAGAAACCTATAAAGGCTATCCATTCAGTAACAGCAAGAACAGCACCAATACAAAGATAGTAAAACCTGTGTACAGATGCTCAGTTTTAAGAAAGGGAATCATATTAAGAATATGGCAAGAAAGAAACAAGGACATTAAAAAGGACTGGTTTAAAAAGCAAGAAACCTCAGGGGAAGTTAGGAACTGGACGGCATAGATAAGCTTTTTGAAAAATGAGTTGCTTAGGTAATGACAGCGGAGCCCATAAAACGTGGCAAGTCACATGTAAGCAGGAAATCCACAGGGCTGAAAGGCAACCCAAAAGTAACCACAAACAGTGATCATGGTGCTAGTAAACAGCTCTTGAAATCCACCAGAGACAGGAAGCCAGCTAGGAAAGCAGTCAGCTAGATAACAAAGGTGTGAAAGGGGCAGATAATGATAAAGCCATAGCAGAAAAGCTCAATGAATTCTTTACATCAGTATTTACTGATGAAATCTTTGGGCATATTTCCATACCAATCTGACTCTAGCAAGTCTGGCAGATGAGTGAGATTAATCTGAAGTCAGGAAATACTAGACCAAACAAGGAAGTTAGATGTTAATAAATCTCTGGGACAGAACAATGTTCACACAAGTTCTGAAGAAACTCAAATGTGACTTTGAAGAACCACTAGCCAAGGTGTATAAAGAGCCTCTGTACTGAAGGACTTGCAGTCTCCTACCTGCATAACTCCCAGCTACAGGAAGGGCTGGGGAGAACCTGGGAATCACACTCTGACTCCATTCACAGTAAGAGTGTAAGCATATTAGAAAGAATAAGGAAGCAAAGGCTAGAGCTCAACAGACACTTTTTAAGATGGAGATTTATCAGCAGCGCAATGCCTGGGATCAGTGCTGGGACTGGTATTATTCAGCATGCCCAATGACAGAACCGATTGGGGAAAATGTTGGTGGGTATAGATAAATTTCAAGTAATTCATCGAGGCAGTAACAGCTCTAACCATTCCTACTCAGAAGCTGAAGCCACCCTTGACAGGTCCCTAAAGTCATTGGCTCAGTGTTCATCAGCAGTCAAAAAAAGCCAACAAAATACAGGCATCATCAGAAAGGCTACCAAGAGCTAAGCAGGGTGTTTCAGCCACTTTACACAGCCTGAGCAGTCCCACAAACTTGCATATTACAATCTGCTCTCCACATACCAAGAAGGGCATAGTAATGTTAGAGGGTTCTCAAAAAGCGCAACTAAATGGAAATGGAGCAGATACTTTACATGAAGAGACTAAAATAGCTGGGACTCTTCAGTTTGCTCAGGAGGCTGAGGGTAGATATGACCAAATACAGCAAAACCCATGACATCCTGGATGCAGAACTTATTTGCCACATCCTACACTGGAATGAAGTGGTACTTACTAAAGCTAGCAATAAACTCATTTAGAAGCTACTTGTTTACACAGCAGTTTACAAGCTTCTGGAAATTGCTGTCACATGAGGCTGTGAAGTTAAATGGGTTCAGAAGGGGATTAAACAAACTTCTAGACAACAGATCCATAAATCATAGAATCATAGGGGTTGGAAGGGACCTCAAGAGATCATCGGGTCCAATCCCCTGCCAAAGCAGGCTCCCTAGCTCATATTGCACAGATAGGCGTCCAGACAGGTCTTGAATATCTCCAGAGATGGAGACCCCACCACCTCCCTGGGCAGCCTATTCCACTGCTCTGTCGCCCTCACCATGTAAAAGTTCTTCCGCATGTTGGTGTGGAACTTCCTGTGCTCCAATTTGCAGCCATTGCCCCTTCTCCTGTCCCCACAGACCACTGAAAAGGGGTCGGCCATTTCCCCCTGCATGCCATACTTAAGATATTTATAGACATTAATAAGGTCCCCCCTTAGTCTTCTTTTCTCCAGGCTGAACAGTCCCACCTCACCCAGCCTTTCCTCACAGGGGAGATGCTCCAGGCCCTTAATCATCTTTGTAGCCCTTCTCCGGACTCTCTCCAGGAGATCCCTGTCTTTCCAAACACCTGTGTAGCTTCCAAGGTGATAGAAAGCAAATTATTTCTTACTTCTCATGGTGGGGGTAGAAGTGGGGCAGGGACAGACAAGTATAAAACATAGAAAACAATCCACTTCAGAAACAAACGCCAGTGGTTTTCTTTAACATCCTTCCCCCAAACCCACCTTCTACTTCTGTGCACACAGTACAGATGTCCATAAATAACTATTTTACCAACCCAGATAAAATCAAAATTACTTTAATTGTTAATTCAAAATTGCATTTTGGAAGCATTTTTTAAATGAACACAGTCTTTGAAGATAACAAGTTATTTATATATAAAAAAAAATTTAATCAGCAAAGCTGTATTTCCTGTCTTGTAAGTGAAATATAAGCTTGGACAGAAGAAAAAACTCACTCAGAAGTACAGTTTCAGGGAGTTTGTCTTCAAGACAACAAATCCTTTGTTTAGAAGTTCAATTTAGTAAGTTATCTTGGAACTCTTACAGCTTTAAAAGAAAATATTTGTTTGATTCTTGAGGAAAAAATTTCTATGCTCCACACATCAAAAAATTAGCAAGGTTTAACAAAGATAACACTTATGCCTGTTCTTGACACAGTGTCTCAGAACCTTGTAATAGAAGAGGCTAGAAAGGAACTAGCACTGGAAAGCTATGTAGTGAATTCTGTTCACCACAGAGCAGATAACAGGCTTTAACAGGTATGAAACACCATTACTTTTTTTTCCTGCCTCTTGAATTTGGTGAGACGTTCTCCACACCAGTATCAACAACCATATAGTGCTAACATACTATACATTAAGCTGTCACACATACAGCATACTCTGTAGTGCTCATGCACTGATGAAGAATCACAGCAAGTTCAAAGCATGTTACCTCAGTTGACAAGCAGAGTACAGTATATTAAAAACCAAAAAATATAACATTGAGCACTGAAACAGTTACACATCTTATTTACAATCTCAGACAGAGCAAACAGCATGAAATGGTACAGTGTTTGCAGTTAGAGGATACTACATGAAGTCTAAGGTCAGGATCACTCCTGTGAAGAAAGGAGTAAGGTCCACACTATTTTACCTGGAAAATTATTTGAACATCTCTGGCTTTCCGTCCTTGTTAAGGTGCCATGCATGCAAGTAATTAAATTTTACAACATCATTTTCCAGATGTCACCATGGTCCAGTCAGGAGCCGAGCCCCCAGTTCTCTTCAGGCTAACCAGGACTACCAAGTTGGTCTCCATACCTCAACATCCACAGCTATAGCTTGGAAATACCTTAGGGAAGGAATATAACTTCAATTTCCCTATCAGAAAAGAGCTAAATAAATTAACTAAGAACTAAATACTTTTACTCATCAGACATGAACTAGATAATGCCACAGTTTCAGGTAAAATGAAGAAGCGATATTTCTGCTCACTAAGTTTGGCAGCTTTTGAAGAAAGCTCATTAATAAAAACAACTTTAAAGAGCCACACAGCCTTTTTTTCTGCTTGAGATACACTTAATTGATCAGTCAGTAGTGTAGTACCAAAGTTCAGGTTAACTTAGAAATGTAACTTGAGGAAAACTTCTTACCAGGTGCAATAAAAGCTTTGGTCCCACAGGCCAGGGCTGAGGCAAAATGGAGTGCGCGCTTTTGAGCCTGCCTGTAGGTGTTCAGGACAGTCATGTCTGCTGGACCCAGCATAGCTCCTGCCTCCTCACACGCCCCTCAGCACAAGGGGATTCCCTCAAATACTCACTACCATCCTACAACTGCACCTTTACTCACATCTCCCACTCAACATCATAGCTGGTGTGAGTGACAGGGTGCACAGTGGAGTGTCCCCTCAGGAGGCCCTGAGCCGCCCTGAGCCAGTCCTGGCTGGTTTCTGCCAGTTCTGGCGCAGAGAGAGAATATGGCGGGAAAACAACCACATGCCAGAACACAACCATCATGCCGGAATGTCTCTCAGCCAGAGAAATGCATCAACACAAGGTGTTAGGGAAAGAAAATGGTAACTGCTGAGGGTTGGAAACACTCTGGGTCCTCCATGGGAAAGGGGGAAGGGACACCCCTGAGGGACAGAGCCTGCCTCAGTGCTGCTGTGATTCTGTAACCTGAGGTGAGTGTGCTGCAAGCAGAGACTACGAGGGCTGAGTAAGTATTTATGCGACTTTCATAATTGTTTGTGGTGATCTTTTTCCTCAGTATCCAAATCAGCAATCAGAAGTGTATTGATTGCCAAGAATAAAAAATTAAATTCTCCAACTCAGGCCTGTTTTGCTAGCAGCACAGAGGTAGCCTGCCATGAACTCCTCAGGAAAGGTGCTACACACCGCTTTGGCACATCCCTGAGGAGGACTGAAGGAAGCACAGAATGCAAACTCTGTGGCTCGCCAGAGAGTGCTGAAGTTCAGACTTCAAAAACTGGCAGCCCTCTTCCATTCAAATGTGTTCGCTCCTCTGAGAGGCACAGACATTTTCACAGCAAGATGACAAACTTATGTACTGCAGAGGAGCAGGAAAATGAGTAGGAAGAAGAAAGGGAAATGAAGTAGAAAGTGAAACAAACCTTCTTTCACCACTCCCCCAATGGTGAGAATGATGCACCCAGACATGCACAGACACGCAAGCCAGAATTTCTTCTTAAAAAACCTGCAGAAAACATATTCAGACATTTGCTTACTGATATGCATTCAATCAGCAGTAAATGCCTCCAGCTGGTTTCAAGTTACAGCCAGGGGAAGTAGTACCATAAAATTCCTTACAGCCACCCAAACCATTACTCTTCTATTTTCTTCCATGTGGGGGTCAACTCACCCCCTCTGGAAAGCTTAGAGGTACGATACCACTGCAGGCATCTTCAGAGAGCGCCTGACAATGGTGTATTATGAGGCTTGTTGTAACATCCTTTCAATATTCTTAAGGTCCAGTGATTTAGAGAAGAGGGTCTTTTGTGTCTCCTGTCAGTTCCAGGAAGCTCCTGTCACTGGCATGGAGACTGCATATGGAAAAGAGCTGCTAAATAGACCAGTCAAAAGAATATAGGCCCAGTGTCGCTCCCACATTACTGAAAACTGTGAATGCTGCAACTCTGTTGAGGTCAGAGGAATTGCACTGCTCTGATGTTGGGGGTGAGATACCCATACACCAGCTGTTACATTTCAAAGCCAGGCTCCCTCTGTGATGGTCCCACCAGCTCTGCCGGAGATACAGCCCCCGAGGCCACCATAGGCAGAATGTCAGCGCTTAAACAGCAGCAGTGTGTGCACAGGCAGATGACAATCTAACCCACAACAGCACTGGAGTTAACTTATGCCACACAAACCAGAAAAGGTTTCTCACCTCCAGGACTAGGCTGGACTTGAACTAGTGATGTGAGACCTTGTAACATTTTCATACAGAAAGCACTGACATAATTCCTACCTCTTCTCCCATCAAACGAAAGCTTATGATCATAAAAGTTCTAAGGTAAATGACCTGAGTAAAGTATGATTTTTTGACAAATTTTTCTTTCCTATGTATTTTAAACAGTCTGCTTATTGCCCTGGATTTGTAACTTCCTTTTGATATAATCAACAGTATAAGACCACACAGAAAGTGGTCAGACTGTTCTCCACTAAACAGTTTCGGTATCATTTTGAACACATCTTTATGTTCAGATACAATTCCATTGCTCTGCAAATATCCCAGATTTGCAGAATTCATATAGATTAAAAATAACAGAAGCAGTAAAAAGACAACTCTGAGCAATGGTCTTAAACTACCGTGCAACAATTTGAAATAAACTGCAGTGGGTACATAACAGAACCCACCATCGCTCCTCTCAGCCAGGAGGTCTGCAGTTTCAGACCACACATGAGTAATTTACCAGCAATTTACCACATTCCACAACAGCCAGCAAGTGATACACATTACTGGTAACAAGAACATCTTTCTCCCATAGTTTCTATTTTCTACTTTCAAATTGAATGTAAGGCCTGTATTAATCCTTTCTCAATTATAAAAATAACTGAAAATGCCCCTTGGTGACAGTTTGATATCCCATGGCACATCAGCAGCATCACAGGTCCTAAAAATGCCTTTAACATCAAGAATCTTGTGCATATGAATCAGCACTTCAATCTGAACAATTAATATACCATCAGCTGGGCATGTTTTTGGCAAGTGAGTAAATTTAATCCAATTACAGCGGAGGTGACAAGGTCAAGATGACTTGTACTGAAGAATTACCAGCAAGACTATCCTCAAAGCATAAGACACAGCAGCTTGCTGGACTTTATTTAAAGAGCTGACACAGTGTAGTGAAGTTTAGCAATACTCAGACTTGTTATACCAAAGGTAAGAGCCAAGAAACTGCTTTGTGCCAGCAAGCAGGAGAGGAAAGGGATTCAGCAAGAACACACTTTGTAAAGCACACTGTAATCCTAAGCACTTAATTGCCTTTGGCAAGAGCTGCATCCCGTTGCTCTCTCAGAAGTCGTTTTATCTGCAACTTGATGCTCACAGCTACAGCAATGAATGGAGTGGGGGAGGAGAAGAAACTGGGGGAACCAGTGAGAGAACTACAGCTACCACTTTGTCTTCCCTGAACTACCAAAGCAAGATATATAACACAGTGGTACATGCAAGACCTCATCTGCACACCCAGTGATTCTGGAGAGCTCCCACAGGAGTTGGAAGACTAACTTGGACTGAGGCTCTAATCTCCTACAGAGGCAGGGGAATTTGTTGCAGGGTTCCACACCTGTATTTATACTTCAGTATTTACGTAGGTGTGGCCTCTCTGCCAGACATTCTGAGTGAACCCACATACATCAATGTAAATTTGAAGGTATAGCCAGAATTTCTGTTTCTTTTCCCCATCTCTGCTTATAATGCAGCATTTGCAAATATTTTACAATGAGTTAACCCCAACACATTGCTCCCACATAAATGGAAGAATCAAAGGTAAATAATGCACCCAGCCTCTTTAATTAACTAAGGAGTTTGGGGGAGGAGTTTCTGCAGACCCTTTTAAATCTTAAAGCCTGCCAACTGGATGAACAAAAGGTAGATTAGGCTCACATGATAAATCCCAGTAAACCTGAAAAGCCTTTGTTAATAAGTCACTAAGGGAATTTTTTCCCCTAGAATTTCTGCTCACCAGAAGTGAGAGTTAAGATTATTCGAGCGGGTTTGGTTTCCAGCAGCATTAAATGGGTATATGCCTCACGGAGCTCTAATCTCCTCATTTCTATAGAGCTCAAGTCTCCTTTCATTCCTACTAAAGGAGAATCAGTTATTTCTAGCTTTTATATAGGGGGCAGCTGCTGAAGCTTCAGACACAGAAAGGTTTAGGAAATAATCAAGATTCCCAGGAAAACGAAACTGGAATTCTATATCAGCTTTAATAGCAGCAACAACAAAGGTACAAAAGTATTTTCATTTCATTTTGGCATTTCTTTCATGTAGCAGGTTTTGCAAATGATCCTTTTAAGTTTCCATTCATAAATGAGCATTCAGTAGTTTGTTCACAGGGCCAAGGGACAATTAGTACACTTATGTTTGTACAGAGGCTTAATGAAGTCATTATTACAGACAGACCTTGCTGTATGTTGCGCATTCAACAGACCCTTTACAGTTACTCAGGAAATACCCAGATTTTAGCAAAATCCATGCTGTAATCACAGACAACACGGATGGCTTTACATCTATCACAGGGTCAGCTTTAAAAAAAGAAATAAAAAATCCTGGAGTCCATCCTACCTGGATCCGTCTGGCTTCATTAACAAACCCTTTTCAGCACTATAGATTAATCATATCTTCTCTGTATGCAGTGCTGAAATCCAAAGAGCACATGTAATTCTAATGTACATCACAGAAGCTTTTCCATCAATGGGGAGAGTGAAGGCAGCTGTACAAGGCTTACTAAAATCCTCTCTGGAACAATGGATGCCTCTATCATCATTCAGGCTCAGAAGTTTTTAAAAGTCACTGCAACAGGTGTAGCAACACGTTTCTGGAGCAATCCAAAAAAGGACTTCCAGGGGGAAGCTAAAAGTTAATAATTCAGCATGAAGGAAAGAAGAGGGTATTAACCAGCTAAGGAAAAACTTTGCTACATCCTAACTCATACCCATGGAGCAAAGTTTGGAAGGGCTATAGAGTACAGCTCTAAACACAGCAAAAGCAAACAACTGAAGGATGTTTTAATACGGACTTGACAAGTTTATGAAGGAGATGAGTCTTTCTGCAAAAGCAGGATGAAGTAGTCCAGGATCCCTTCCAGCCCATGCTCGTGCCTGAACCCAAACTACCTAGAAGAGTCCAACAACCACAGACTCTGGCTCCCAGTTCTCCAGATTCCCACCAAAGTGTCTGCCATCTCCCTACGTGCCTCTCAAACAAAGCTTCTGAGCACACTTTCCAGATTTAGACATCCACCACTAATGCACAGCATTTGGAGCAGTTCTGAACTCTATTTACATCTGCATTTTGTTTTAGGAGGGCTCTGAAAGTAATTTGTAGCTGATGGTTTATAGTCTAATGCAGTGTATTTGGCCTGCGTAAGGATATTGGTATGGGTTTTGATTGACTGTAAAAATAGGATCATCGCCCAGAGGAAGTCCCAATGATCTTAAAAGAAGAGGCAGGGAGAACACAAAGCGAGCCAAAAGCTGGTGAAAAATCATGCATCTCTTACATTTAACTTAAACCAATGACAACATGTAATCACTGCTTATGTCAGGCTTTAGCATTATACAGGTAAACTGACAGAACTTTACTGATTTATTTCCTTCTACTGCTTATTTTCCTTCCCACTGATTTATTTCCTTCATCCTCCCTTGCACCGTGTAGCAAGGCAAGTTACGGATAGGTGCCTGCAACAGCAAAATATCAGATTTCAAACTTTCTTTGCAGCAGACTTTTAAAGATCTCCCTACAAGCCCAATAAAAATTGGGTCACTGATACTAACTAGCATGAGCCTCCCACGTTTATATAAAATCCTAGCTGTGATGTGTATTAAACCAGGCGTTTTCTTTCTGCTTGTGTGTCTCTACAGAGGTTAAATACCACTAACATATCACACAGCAGCACAGGACATGCTGCCAAGCTCTAGTGACTGGTCCTCTGGTGGTAAATACTGTCCTACTGCAAAGGCACTGCAGTTACAGCTGGAGTTAAAGCACTTGCCCTGTACTGTTAGAAAGCAAAATATTAAGGACAAGTGTAGCACCGGTGTATTATGGAAATGCATTATAGCGAGCGCTACGTTACAAAACTACAGCACATGTAGTAACTAGTTATGGAAAAACAGTATAGTTTGAGGAACCAGAGAATACTGGGGATATGTGCCAGAAGGAAATTAACTATTCATGCCATCTGACAGTTATTAGAAAATGTAATTCGGGTTTAAAAACAGAAGGCTCCTAAAATGTGCTCTTAGAGCCCAGTTCCAAGAACATCTCAGCAAATAAAGTTGCACAGGAAGACACATACCGTATTTGGCAAATAATAATGCAAGTCATTAGGAGAAAAAACAAAGACATGTGTGCAGGAAGTAGGGGGAGGGAGATAGTCACTCAGTTTGGGATTTCAAATGTGAGAAGAATTACTCCTTCCCTTACAGCTTTGCTGACAGAAGTGGCATTTCCAGCACTCCACTAAGAGGTGGCATCACTGTGGAGGGCATTAGCATGGAGCACACCTTCTGCACATTATCTAACTTCATCCTCACCCTCTATAGGCTTCAATGTGTGGAAACCCTCAGAAGCAGGGTGTGCAGAACCAGGTATTTGCATTTACCCTCCCAGCCATTCCCTTTGTAGGCAACATAATCTAGGCTTCAAAACACTTTTCATTCTGTTTCCTGATTCTAGGATGAGCATTCCTATGGAATTGCCATACAGAAGGCAGAGCTGTGGCTAAAAAGTATCTTTAAAGCGCAAGAAAAGGGAATGATTCTCTGTCTTTTTGTCCCTGGCCTCCAGCCCCTGCCATGCCACTCCCTTCCAGGCTGAGTGCAGGGAGCAGTGCCAGGCCAGAGTCCAGATGTGCACATACAGGGAAGAGGATTAGATGGCAAAGAATCCCAAAAAGTGTATTGCACTGTAGCGTGAAGGCAGCATGCAGAGAAGTGCTTTCACCTCCTCCTCTCCCACCAAGTTAATGATTTTAAGCATTCATCTCCTTCCTTTATCTTTATGCAGTAAGTGATGTCACCAAGATTTATCCTTTACTGAGACACTAAGCACGTTTTGCAACACAGCACAAGTTTCTCTGAGAACAGCAGAAGTAAAAAAAACAAAGCCAAACAAACCAACCACACTCATTTTGTCTGAAACGTGAGAGAAGCAGACATGCAGTGAAGGAACATTTCTCTGTGTGCCTCCACACAGCCACCCTTACGCTTGAAAGGCACAAGGAGAGCCCGAGGGATGAGCATTACAGCCCAGCCTATAAACGCTCCTTCTTAACAATCCTTTGCTACCTGCCAACAGCGAACAATAAAACTATAACAAATCACACATAAAAGATGACAAGTACTTACTACCCGGCTTGTTTGCTCTCGGAATAACGCACTCTGGGAAGAGAGTTGTAGGTGAGCACTTCTCCCCGCAGGAGCCCAGCTGACGCTCTTGCAGGGGAAGGGATGAGAGGTGGGTTGAGGTGCCCGCAGAAAACCCGCGACTCCGATGCTCCAAGCCCGGCATGTGCCCGCAGCCCGCGCCGCTAGACTGACCCGCTGCCGCACGGCTACACCGTCCCTCCAGAGAAGCAGGTTTCCCTCCTCTTTCTCCGCCTACTCCACCGCCTCCTCCCCTTCAGAGGATGCCCCAGTACCCCCTACCCATGCCCGCACCCGGGCTTCCCTCCGCGTCCCGCGACGCCACCGTCGGGGAGAGCCCAGTGGGTCCAGGGAGCACTACCGGAACCACCCCGCCGCCGAGCTCCTCCAGCCCCGGACCGGCGCCTCCGGCCGTAGCCCACCTGCCGCTCAGCTCGCTGCCCCGCGCACTCCTGCCGCAAGGGAAGCGCGGGGCCGCGGGGGAAACGATGCCCAGTAGAGATACTCACAGTGGTCGGCGCAGGTCCCTTTAACTCCTTCCCTGCCCCGCCAGCGCGAGCTGGCGGCCGCCTCGGAGCCTTATTAGGCAGCGGGCGGGGGGGCAGCCCTATACCTACTACAGCGAGCGGTGGTGCTGGGGAGAGGCCCGGGCCTTAGAGCAGCCCAGCACCTGTGGACTGTGGCCCGCGCAGGTGGGGCGGGGGCCTCTCTGGGTGGGCGTACGGAGCTCTGTGTGCGAGCGGGTAGGGGTGAGTATGGTGCCGTAGGAAATAGGTATGGAAGGGTGTACGTGATGGCTGTGCAAGGGTCATGTGGGGGTGCAGACAGTGTGGATGGGGTCCATGTATGGGGAAGTAAGTGTAGAGGGGTGTGTTTATGGGCTCGTGTAGGGTATGTATGATGTATGTATATTTTGCTGGGTGAGCATATGGTTTGCATATAGGGGAAGTCCATAGAGGATGTATGTGGTCTGTTTGGGACTGCCCAAGGGGTGTGTTTACAGGGAGGGGTGTGTGTATGAGTGCGTATAGAGAGCACAGGGCTCCATGCGGAGCTGCAGCCCAGACACACACCACCCCCATCCCAGCAACGGCGCACTCTCAGGCACACAGAGGAATCGGGGCTGCTCCCTGCCTCCCCCACGCCCAGAGCCTGGCTAGGGCTGGTGGACAGGCACATCTGCCCAGGGACATCCAAATCTAGGGCAGGGGATTTAGTTTAATAAACCGTTTACAGTTAATTGTGTTAAGTGCTAAAGTAGTGTACAAAGAAGAACAAATGAGGCAGGGACAAACTGAATCCTCTTCTAAGACCTTAGAACTGCTGTTTTGTAATGTGGAACTAGAGTCTCTGAAGTGGAGGGACAAGGGAAATACAGGTACGTTGCAGACAAAGACTTTTTACTGTGGCAGTTTTAAAAGCTTTTATTTACACATCAAAAACCAAATAAAACCACAAAAAAAAACCCAAAAAAAACTTGAAATGGGTTTATAGCCAGATCATAAACACATGAAGGGGTAGACACACCCAGAGCCCAGGTTCTATGGATAAAGTCTTTCTGTCCTCAATTCTTTTGTGCTATAATTAAATCAGTGCTAGGTGTCTTAAAATGTGATTCCCAACTGCTACCGAAAACTGAAAACACAAACTGCAGAGAACTCTCCTCCTCACCAGGCTCTAAAATACCTCTGGGGGTGATGGAATGAACCCCAGCCCAGGATCAAATTCTTTTTGTCCACTCTGTTTCCACTCAACAGCAGTCAACTCAGAAAAACGTGGCTGAGACAAGCAAGTCACAACAGAGCTGTACGCTGCTGCAGCAATGTCAGGTTTATATCTGCAGAGACCTCAACGTTCTTCATTTTGATCCTGAGGTGAATGTAAGCCGCCAACAGAGGGTGGGTCCTGCAACCTGAGGAGACTGTGAAGGATGCTGCCTTTTACTAGTACATCCTTTTTCTTACTCCACATAAGCCTCTGCAAAAGATGAGAGCAATTACCAATATGAGTCCGTGCAAAGTTGTAGCCATCCCTTTAGACTCTTTCTCTCTCAGGTGCAGTAGAAAGGGAGTGAACTTGGAGGAATTGCTGCTGCTGTCTCTTCAGGGGGAAATTATCTGCACGCAGTGATAACTTTTCTGACTCTTGATTTCCTTAGACTGATTATCTGTTAGAAGCACAAGATGCTTTCACTGTTTTAAAGGGTCTGGGGTTTTGAAAACAGATACATAGAGAATTAAAAAAAAAAAACAACAAACCCAAACCAAAACTGAAGGACTGAAATGGTAGTTTTGAAGAAAAGAGACTTTATTTTTAGAGGTTCTGAATACCTCAGTTTTGTCTGTACTGAACTTCTTTCCCTCTGCAGATTTTCTTCTGTGAAGTCACAGAGGAGTTTCAAGAGAATTTTAAGAATATCTGTAAAGTAAAACTATGAGTTGGTACAAATAATTATTAATTATTAGCCGGTTTACTTCACGGGTAAATTGGTACCAGGTAACACTGTTCATGGCATTAATGTTCAGCTGTACTTAGAGTCTGTGTTAATTACAAGCAGCCAGGCTGTTAGTCCTGGGCCACTTCCTCCTCAGTGTACAGTAGTGACGTACCCTGGACTGTACAGAAGTGTTACCTTTAGTCCAAAATAAAAACTAAAATGCACACACATCCCTGATCTCAGTTGGAGTGGATGGATGTGTGTCTAGGTCCTATACCCCTTTCCAAATGACAGTGTGGGTGTTCCGAATCCAGCTGTTGGTGCACGAGCTGTTAAAGAAAGGTGCTTATTGTATGAACATTTTCTTTCTGCTGATATTTATTTGGCATTAGAATACAGAAAACCCATGAACCCCAAATATACCCACACAGAGCCTGGCAAGGGCTTGTTTTGACCTTTTCTGCCCCACAGCTGACTAACGCCTACACTAGCAACACCTTTTGGGAAAGAGTTTTCTCCTCAACATTGTTAAGCATTTGCTTCCAGAAGATGCTGGTCTGCATTGTGCTTATGCTCCTCTTTATTGATTTCTAGCCTAGATGAAACTCCTTGTAAATGTTCTCATGTCTTACCAATTGGGAATTGCTGCTCTAGACAATCTTGTAATAGTATCACCATCTCTGCTTTCAATTTAAAATGATTGCTCAGGCCTTAAACACTCACAGAGAACAAGGCCCAGTGCTGCCAGTGAACCCACATCTGCCTTCAGCTGAGAGGGAAGAGAAGGAGACACTTGAATCGGGATGAAAGCCACTGAGCTGCATGAGGAGAGCAGACGGTGCCCCTGCTGGGTTTCAAGGGATTGACTCATTCTCAGCACAGCTCATGTATTTCTCTCTTTTTTTTTTCCTGGTTTTTTTTGATTGCACAATTCAGATCAAGGAAAAAAAAATAATAGAGAGGGATCTCCCATTCTAGTGGAAGCCAGTGTGATATAGTACTTCATATCCAGTCACAGCTGCTCCCCAGAGTCCTTGCTAGGACTGTTTAGATTCTAGCTAGGCTTTTGTCTCAAGAGTCCTCTAGGATGCTGGAAATCAGTAGTGCCACTTCTGTAGATGCTGATCCTGAATCAGATCAAGTTCAGGAAAATAAATGTTCAGATATGGCATTTAATGAAGGCTGCTGGCTAGGATAATCCTGTGCATTCTTAGCTGGCTGCTTGAGGTTTTTTTTAATTGTAAACATCCTTCACGCAGCTGCTCCAGGGACATGTTTAGGAAACAGCGGCTGGCTGTGTTTAAAAGATTTCAACTCATCTTGACCTACATTTAGATTTTTGTAGTTTACAAGCCACGGACTGTAACCAGCAAAACCCTCAGAGAGCTTATATAGCTTCTGTAGGGCAAGGCACAGGAAACAAATGAAGGATGAAGTTACCCGGCTGAAGTGTTTGGAAAAGTGAGTTACTGAAGCTGAACTATAGAGTTCAGATGATTATCAGGTGATTAGGAGCACAAGGAGCAGAGCTGCATAAAGGGAGTACAGATAACCTCTCCTTTTGCCTTGTGCTTTCTTCCTGATTCATTCTCTCCCTTGCAATCTTTTTGTTAAATCTTTCAGGCTCTTTTCACTGTGAAGTTCAGAAGGTGCCTAAACACAATTGCACTTTCTCACTTAAACTGCTGCTCTGGAAACTGCTAAGCATAGGGCTTGTTCTTGATAGGACCCCTTATTATGCAGGGAAACTGCTACAATCAGCTTAGGAAGGAACTTAGTTGGGAAGGAACACGTTCATCCATTTCCTAGAGCTAGTTCTTTCTTTTCTCTTTCTGGTATATGAGTGCCTGTTTTTCCAGAATGCAAGCACTCATTTAAAAAACCCAACAATGCAGCTTCTAGCCTCTTGAGATTAGAAGATAATCTTCTAAAAGTGAGCCACTATAATAACTTCCCAAATCTGCAGTCAGAGTAAATTCTCATCCCCAAGCCTGCTTGCATCTCTGCTGAAAGCACTGAGAAGCCTGTGAGTTTCGTGCTGCAAATAGAGATTGAGTACTTAAGGAGGGAGGCAGCTGAGAGGTCAGACACAACCTCTAACATTGACATACAACGTTCTGGCCAGCATTTGTTCACTCAGCTCCAGAGCAAGAAACATGAATTTGATGTGTCAGCAACAGACCACATAGGCAATTTATGCATATCTGGTAACACATACAGGTATCTGAGTCTTTAGACATTTAGGTTTTCTGGAAAAAGGCAGCAGGGCTGTAAGCATTTGTCTGTTGGGGAAATGTCAGATGTAGAAACTCAACAGCTGCTTCATCCTCTTGTCTTCAGAGGCTGGAATAATGTATAAGCTAGCAGCATAAACAAGGAAAAGCTAGCAATTTCCCTGATTTTAATAGCAGCTAAAAGCAAACAGCTTGTGTTTCAATCTAACAAACTCTTCAGACTAGCAGACCAAATATTTGATTGGACTGCAAAAATTCTGCACCATCATTTTTCTAAAGCCACTGGTGGTGGCCGAGATCTTCCACTTTCATACATTAAAGCATTAAAAGCTAACTACCACTGACTCTTGCTGACTGAAATCTGTCAGCAGAGTACTGTTGGCTTTCATGCAAGTGATGAACAAAGGGAGCGTTTGCTCCACATTATGTAGGCATTGAGAAACAGGTACTGACTGAGGCTAGACTGACCCTACAAATGAATGGATCAATAGAAGGACAATCAATAGAAGGACGATATTGCCACTCTGTATCATGCAGTTAGCTTTATCACTTTTCTGCACATGGGGGAAGACACAGCTTTTCCCTCCTGAAGCTCTCACTTCAGCAGAAGTAAGTTCAAATTGACAGGGATTTTCTGACATGAATCAGATGGTGGGAAAACTCAGCAAATATGCTTACTAGCCATTTCTACCAGAGCATACTTATGTTCTGCTCAAGCAATAGCCCAGAACTGGAGAGCTTCCACTACATATTCAGTTAGTGCCCATTCCTGTTCCACACTGAGACCAGCCAAGATAACTACAGAGTATAATTTACTTTTATTATAACCTCCAGTCTTTAATCTCAATTTCTAGCCTAAAGAAAGAAGTACTGGTAATGGCTACAACATGATTACAGAGACACACAATATTCTTGCCTTTTTTTTCTTTTTTAAAATATATGTATATATTAAGCTTAAGAGCAGCATGCAAATAATCTAACCCTAGGGAATGAAAGGTAAGAACAGTGTGATCAAAACAATTACTGTTAGGTCTCATATGATACAAATTTGTTACCCTGAAGATGTAAAGAAGGTAAATTGAAAAGGTACATGTGAAGGTCAGCTCATTCATGGCAATAAAGTTGTTATTTGACAAAGCTCAGGCTAAATTAAACAGCTACAGGGGAGTAACAGCGTTTGTAATTAAAAGTTGTGCCAGGAAATTGTGTTGTGCTTATCAACCAATACTCAAAGAGTGGAAATGCAAGAGGATGTTGGAGTTACCTGGCAATGCAACACACACCTGACCATGCTGGAGTGCACATGTGGCACTGCCAACCACCCGCTGCAGGACTTCCACAGAAACAGTTCATCATCTCTATTTTGGAAGCCAATCCCAGTTATGCTGTAGCTCTACCTAGGCTTCTGGACTTTGAGCTGGAACTCCATGGTAGAGCAGGGGAAAACTTGCAACTTGTGGAGGGCAATGCTTCACCCAGGCACTTTCAAAACAACTCTATTTGCATATCATTCATACATGGCACACGCCTCTCGAGATACCATGCAGATCTAGTACAGTTTACAGATCTAGGGAGAGAGAAAAATGATGTTTTCTTTATTTGTCCCACTTCCTTCTTTTTCCCTGAGACAAACATTTATTCTTCCCAGACATAATGAGAAAAACCAATCCTGCTATATCAGTGCCATAGCTGAGAGTATTGTCAGCAAATTCCATCTAGACTAAAAACTTTAAGTCCCTGTGGTGTGTCAAATTTCTGAGACTTTAAGCTAAAATGAGTTTGAACAGATTAACTAGCTGGGACTTGAAGATAAAGCTGGTTTCTCTGAAAGAAATGTGCTTTACCCAGTGTTAAGTGGGCTTGTTTCCTCTTTTATTCGAAGGAAGCAAAGGGGTTTTGTGAAAAGAATCTTCAATAGGGTCTTTTCCTTTTAACACTGTGGAAGAGTTCCAGTCAGACTGTAGCATTGGCTTGAACTTTGTTTTTCTCCAAAGCAAGAACCCTTTAGTTTTCAGTGGCTTCCACATTTTTTCCTCCTCTTTTTTGTGAAATGTGCCAGTGAAGTCAAGTGGGTTGTATTAACTTAACATTTTCCCAAACATTCACACTTAGGACCAAAAAAGGGAATATTTAATAAACATAACCAGGAATATGTTGGAATGTTGATCTTCTGACGATCATAAGAATTTTCAGTCATAAGGTCCAATTAAATATCCCAAGTTGGAAAGACTTCCAGTGACTGTTACATGTCCTTGTTATCTGGTCAAATATTTTTAAGTCGGCCCAAGTGGCTTCTGTGCCAAAGTGATATTTTTAATGCATATAACATTCATGCAGAAAGCACTGCAGTAAAATTCACTTACAGTCTAGTGATATTTGGGCATCTCAAGTTTAATCTGAACGCATCAACTTGTCTTGAAGGGGGCTGACTGGCAATGAAATAGCTCTGCAGTGGTAATCCTATATGTTTGTTTATAATGAAAATCTTTAGTCTAAGAAAAAAAATTGCCTGCATGGGACTTTAGACCACCATTGCTGACATTCCTGAATTTTGATGGAATGGGATGAAAGAGAAATAAAGGCATCATGTAAGACAGTTTTCCAAAACTACCGTGTGATGTTGTTTTCCAAGAATAAAGCATTTTTGTTGAAGTTTAGATAGAGAAAGCAAAAATGAAACCCAGAGTTAATAAATGACTAATTAACCACTTCTTCTGATTAGGAGCGATAGAATTCCGGTAGCAATCAGAGCTGCTTCATATTAACTGATAAAACAAAAAGAGACAATCAGTGCCCTAAGGAGCATCTCATCTAAGTAGACAAGCAGACAAAGGAATATAATTGGTTTAGAATTAGGGAACTGAGGCACAGGATAATTGTCTTGTCTGCAGCCAGTCCATGGTAGGACAGTAATTGAACACAGATCTCCTTACCACATGCACATTCTCTATCTATATTCCAACTGGTCAGCTGAAACAGCCTTTCATTACCGCTCTGTCAACATACCAAGAATTACACAAGACCATGAACCTTTCATATGTTTGCTCCAAATCCACATCTCCCACCACAGCATTTAAAAGCATGTAGCCAGTGAGCAGATACTTACCATAGACACAATAAATTCTCAAACCCGGAGCGCAACGCAGGTTGGAAGTTCACAGTCCTTCTGGAGAGTCCTCCCCCTGAAAATTCTATTTGCTTTCTATTCTGGACTCCAGCTTCCTTCTGCAGGATCAAGGGTTTGGGTTTGGGGAATTTTTTAAAGATCTTTAAAAACATTTATAGCTTTTATTCCTACAGCTAGAAGATAAGCCTTCATTTCCTTTGAGCCAAGATCCACCTTACTGTACCTTTCCTTGTACTATGAACAGCACTCACCCGTGCGAGTAAACAGTATCATTTCTAGAAAAAGCAAGCATCCTTAATGCAGTACTTGCTGTTTTCAGCCCTGCCAGCAACCAGCAGAAACTAGGAATTAATCCTACTCATAAGTGTCAATAGAGTCTTTGGAGAAATTAAGCAAGGAAATCACTACCGGAAAGTTTTGGGAGAACCAAGAAAGTTGTAGCCTGGCCACTTATCTGAGCCCATTGACTCCAGATGAAAGAGGCAATTCACAGTCAAACCACCCTTGTAGGCAGTAACACAAGGAGGACAAGAGGTGTTCCCCAGCTCCTTCCAATGCAAAGCCTTTTCTTTTACAGAGCTGTGAAAATACCTCTCCCAGTGGGGCTTCACAGGCCTCCTGCAGCACAAACACCCGAATGCCAGAAGTCAGGCCATTTGCTTTACTAAACACACACTAAATGCTTCTCCAAAGCATTTTTGTGTTACACATTTGTGTATTTTATTCATACACATCTTAACCTACTGGAAGAGGGGAGGAGAAAGCTCTTAGAGAACCAAGCGTGCAGACTTCCATTTGCCCGCAGGAGAACCAAGCAGCTGTTGAAGAACGTTGGCACCTGGGCAGTGATAGAAAGAAGCATGTCAGATGCTTAAAATGAGGAACGGGGATACTAAGAAGTAAAGGCAGTAGAGAATGTTGTAGTTCCTGCTTCTCTTTGCTTGAAATCTAGAACTTGTTCAATCTTACTCTGCCTGACAAGAAGCTTAGCCAGCAGCAGGGAAAATTTGCCAATCAGGAAACAAATCTGTAGCTCCTTAAGTAACCTGGGGACGCCAAATGTGTATTTGTTACCCTCACAGCTTTTGGGATAATGCTCCAGGTACAAGCTTTAACACAGGGATGCTATAGGACATGTCCCTGTGGCACTATGAAGGATGAGCTGGGCACTAACAATGGTGCAGCCATGTTAGCACAGTGCTGTGCCACCCACCTGGTGCTTTCCAGAGTAGCACAACCACCATGGAGTAGGCAATGTGTGACAGCAAGCACCTGCTATGAAGTGGAATTACTAATAGACTTTTAAAATTAGTTGTGTTAATTTTGAAGACTCAGTGTTGCTGGTGTCCATGGGCATGGGAGAATTCACATTCCTTCAAGTCTGTCCTGTTTAAAAAATATTGTAAATAATTGTTGGCTACTGCCTGTTCAACACAACTTAGAAGAAAACAGGTGTAATTTGTACTGGCTGTAATTTTGTTTCTTACAAAAAACACCCCACCCCTTTCTTCTCTCCTCTCCCCAAGGAAGGTGGAGGGACCCCTAGAATCTGGGGGCAGGGCTGAGAACTATGAGACAAATTGTTGCTCATTTTTTGCAATTGCAAAGCAATGGGTAAATTACAATGGTCATATTCCTTACTAGTAGGTACACAATTAATACATCCTTCTGCTGTCAGCATCCTAAGCCTCCAGAGGAGGCAGGCCTAAAGTATAACTTTAAAAAGTGTAATAGTTTGTTAAGCACTAAGATGTTACAAACGCCATAGTATTTCTGCAGGCAACCCCCTTGCGAAAGGAGAGGAAGACCATGATTAACAGTGCCCTCTCGTGACTGATGGAATAAAAAACCCTGGTTACAAACCAGGTGGTCTGCTAGATACAGTGTGATACAACAGCAGCGTGCTTTGAAGAAGACTCATAGAAACGTCAACGCTGGAAAAGACCTCTAAGATCATCAAGTCCAACCGTCAGTCCAAAATCACCATGTAGGGCAGCATGCAGGTGAACATAGTTTTAATTATGGGCAGACTAGACAACTTCCAAAGCAACAACTGGCTGACAGAAAGGATCAGTGAGCTCCATCTACCAGATGAGAACTACAGTCAGAGCTTACAACATGCCAATCATTGCTGGGCTGTTGGTTAGCAGTTGCAGAGGACACAGTTGTATTTTTAATGTGACTCCTAGGAAATGCCTTTTCTGGGGACAATGAGCTGCTTCCCATGCCTGCAAGCCTGGCACACCATCACCATCACACGCACAGCCGAATTGTTGTCCTGGCATTAGATCTTCTCCTCCATCCTCAGAGAAAGGGGTCCCTTCTCTGCTAGAAGCGGAACAGCGCTCCCCGAGGAGAAGGAAAGTAGATGAAAAGCAGCTGACTCTGCCACGTGTTCACCCTGGAGCTAAGCACAGAGTGACTTCAGAGAGTCCCTGAACTTTTGGGTTGAAATTGCAGAGATACTGACCATAAAAATGAGTAACAGATACACATAGTACCCAAAAGGAATGCATCTACTTTTTTCTCAGATCTTTTCTCTGTTCATCTTCCTGGTCCCACCCCACGTGCTCTGTGTACATGTCCCCTACCTGCTAGCGCTTGCTCACAGTGCTGCTCTTCTAGTGCAGTGTCACTATGAATTACTGTTCCAGGGGCAGCTTTGTAATGCCAGTGTTATGCTCTTCCTTTCACCCACGCTAGGAAGGGAGTCTTTTAAAAACAGCTTCATTGTCTTCCTTCTAGCAGAGAATCTGCAGACATCAAACTTGGCACCTCTTTTCTCTGCAGCCCCACAGTGAAACACCGGGGTTTTCAAGTCACCTCTGATCAAAAGATGTACCGTGGCAACGGGGTGCTTTATGCCCTTGCTTCATCACTCACTCCGAGCCAGCACACTTACAGTAAACACACTGTTTTCACACCGTGCTGATGCAGCTTGGAGTCTGTTCCAAGCTTTTGCAGCTCTGCAGGCTGCCCACCTTGGCCTCTGGGGCTGATACCCAGCCCAGCAGCAGGAGAATCTGACCCCTGACAGGCTGTAGTGTTAACTCCTCCTGCGCATGGTAGTCTGCGTTGCTGGCTGTCAGCAAATAACCAGGCTGATTCCCTGGGCACTGCAGTAGAGAAGCTGGGGTTGCTGTTTGCTTGTATTTCTTGGCCAACTGTGATTTCTGATTCTAGGGGGTTTTATCCTGCAGAGGAGATATTTATGAAGGAGTTGACTCTATGGACTCTTTGATCTCAGACTAGATGTGCATCTTTGCAGCAGGCTTTCAGGGCATTTAGGCTCTCTTCTATCCAACCTCTAATTTCCACAAAACTTGTAGTAGCTTAATTATCTTGTTGTTCCCCCAGTTCTGTCATATTAGCTTGAAATTAGACAATGAGTTCAAAAGTCATTAAGGGGACACAGACAGATACCAGGATCATGTAAGCCTCATTTCCTTAATAAACCAAATTAACATTTCAGATGGTGTCTGGTTCTCATTGCTCACAGTCTAGACAAAACAGGCGTACACAGGGCAGGAAGGGTATTAGGGCTCGAATTTATCTTTACTCCATTTTCACAGGAAAAAAAAAGCAACTTTGCAATAAAAATAATTTTAAGTCGTTTTGGGGACAGCTCAGGAGAATGGTTACAGAAACTTTTCATTTCTGTGACTCCAGATTTATTCCAGCATAGGACAATACTGACTGAAAGTTAGGAGTGTCTAAACTGAGTTCTCATTAGATGGTTACACACTGCAGACAGCACTGATTGGTAAAGACATTTTGATTTTTAGAAGCAATCTATGTTGTCTTTTGGGGCTACCCAGTCTTCCTGCTGCTTCCAAATGAGGAGGAAGAAACCAGTACTAAGACATTAAACTGTTATATCAAAGTTCCAAACGGATCAGTAGGTGTTTGTGTGGTGGCAGGATATGAGCAGTAACCTGAAAACTAATGCTGGTCTGAGATGGAAAAAAAAAAAGAAGAAAAGCAGCAGTAGCTTTGAAGTACACTCCAATGTCACAGCTGAAGGACTCCATCATCAGCAATAAGAAAGGAACATAGATGGATATTGCTTTATAGGTGCTCATAAAAACTGGATATGCAGTGAGACAGCTATAATAAGCTGAATGCTGGGAGTTAATCCATACTTTTTTCACAAGAGCACTGAAGCTAATACGTACTGGCATTAGCTTTGGTAATTACTGTGTGCAGGTGCATACATTCACCATGCCTGTAGCCAGCTTTGATGCTGCTCCAACGCAAGCTGTTAGCTGGGAAAGGAAGGCAGCTGCGGGGAGGTATTTTGTACCTGGCATTCATTAAGGCGCCCAGTGTAGATCCCTGCTGGAGGAGCTGGAATTTAACTCTGCTGAAAGTGTGTACTTTGTGGATTTTGCTTCTGGAAGTGCTTCTGATACAGAAAACGGTCACTAATGCTCTGTTATTCACAGAGTTGTAGAATCACAGAATGGTCTGGGTTGGAAGGGACCCCAAGGTTCATACAGTTCCAAACCCCCCTGCCACAGGCAGGGCCACCAACCTCCAGGCCTGGATCTACACAAGGTTGCCCAGGGCCCCATCCAACCTGGCCTTGAACACTTCCAGGGATGGGGCATCCACTACTTCTCTGGGCAGCCTGTTCCAGCACCTCACCACTCTCTCCGTAAAAAACTTTCCCCTAATATCTGATCTAAACCTTCCCTCCTTCAGCTTTGATCCATTTCCCCTTGTCCTGCCATTATCTACCCTTTTAAAAAGTTGAATCCCCTCCTGTTTATATGCTTCCTTCGGGTACTGGAAGGCTGCAATGAGGTCCCCCCACAGCCTTCTCTTCTCCAGGCTGAACAAGCCCAGCTCCCTCAGCCTCTCTTTGTAGGGCAGGTGCTCCAGCCCTCTAATCATC
>VZTU01001318.1:25652-90378 GCA_013400835.1 Zapornia atra
ATGGAGCCCAGGATCCCATTGGCCTTGCGAGCTGCAAGAGCCACTGCTGGCTCATGTTAAGTTTCTCATCCACCATGGACACCCAGGTCCTTCTCAGCAGGGCTACTCTCAAGGAGCTCTTCTCCCAGTCTGTATATATGTGCGGGATTCCTCTGGCCCAAGTGCAACCCCTGACACTTGGCAGTGTTGAACCTCATTAGTTTTACCCAGACCCACCTTTCCAGCCTGTCAAGATCCCTCTGGATGGCTTCCTTTCCTTCTAGGGTGTCAACCACACCACTCAGCTTGGTGTCATCCTCAAACTTGCTGAGGGAGCACTTGATTCCATCATCGATGTCATTGATAAAGATGTTAAAGAGCACCGGTCCCAAGACAGACCCCTGGGGGACACCACTTGTCACTGGCCTCCACCTGGACACACAGCCACTAACCACCTTTTGTCTTTATCCACTGGATATTAACTCATCAAACCCACATCTCTCCAATTCAGAGATAAGGATGTGGTGGGGGACCATATCAAAGGCCCTGCACAAGGTGGTTGCACAAGGTGGTTATTCCACCATAAGGATTAGAAAAATATTAAGAGTCTTTTAAAAATAATGTTGTGGCTGTAGGATTGTCTCTAGATGCATACATATGTAAATATATATATGTGTGTATGTGCATGGGGAGGACTGTCATTGGCACTAAGCCAGTATTTAGTCATTAAGCAGAGGACTGAGATCTTTCTAAACCTTAATCTGGAAAAATAGCTACTAGTTTGCTACCTGGACCTCCAAAACATCCTAAGATGTCACTGCAATGTAGATATCAACTCTGATTATTATTTAAAAAAACCCAATTTTGAATGAGCTTGAAGCATTTGAAGATTGAGGGCTGTGACAGCTCAGTGGGATAAATGGGGTTTTTGTGAACTGCAGAAATAAAGGAGTGGAGCAGAGTGGAACAGAAGTACTGTAACCAGCAAATTCTTCCACTGAACATGATTTTTGAGCTTTTCCCAAAGGTTGTATGTACTAACCACAGCTTGCTTACATCCCCAGACCTCTAATGTCATTCCTCCAGGATGGATGTTTTTACTGGAGTGTTGCAAAAGACAAAATAAAGCCAAGTTCAAAATAAGACAACATTTAATGTGTGAGATCCAGATGAATTATGGTAAGATATGGCTGTTTATCACTACACTTGCTGAAACAAATGAGATACAATGTTTCTTCCACACTTCCTAGTCTATTTTTCACACAGAAAGTTTTATCCATGTCTCTTTAAAGGTATCTTGATAGTTTTATGAAGTAATGAGGGCTTCTTTTTCAAGATCTAGAAGAATTTCTGGTACATCTTAATTGTTCTTAAATTGGATTATTGCTCAGAGTACTTATCTCACCAGTAGCACTGATTAAGCACTCTCACAGGCCACTTTCTCAGAAGCATTTCAATAGGAAGAACAACCTTGCTGGCCACCAGGAGTTTATAGACCAGGCTGAGAAGCACAGAAGAGGAACAGACATCTCCATGTGTATAGAGAGTGTCAGGGTCTCCAGACTTTGCCAAGTCCCAGTGCTTTTGCAGACAGGAAAAAAACCCATCAGTTATTTTTTTACCCCTTAATGAAAAAGAGAAAGGCTTCCTACCAGCTTTCCTTGAATGCATGCAAGTTGGAAAACATGCTCACTGTGCTTGAAACACTGCATTTATTCTACCCTGGAACATCCAAAAGGTTGGGGTTAGAAACAATCCTCAAATTAAACTACAGAAAACAAACCCTCAGTCTATACGTTTCGCTGCCAGAGTTTCATCTTCATCTGCAACTGTTTGACATCTTTATTTGCTGCACACATTGACTTTATGCTGGTGTATGAGTTTATTAGTAACATAAAGGTGTCTCTTGTGTTAGCTGGAAATTAGAAATCAGAGGTAGCCTAGTCACACCAAAGTGAAATGTTTCACCACATCTATGCAGCTCAAAAATCATTTATGTACTGCAGACTTGCAGTGTAATTTGGTTTGGGTGGCTTTCTACTTCTCAGCTTCCCAGCTTTTAAATGGAGGTTCTGATAATAATTACACTTTTTTTTTAAAACCTATTTGTACTAGACTTTCAGGACTACCAGATTTAAGCTTTTTTCTCTATATGTATCCCTCATCTTCTAAACCAGAATCTAGTTTGCAGTCTTTTAGCCTCATAACAATATGAATAATTATGTTAACTTCTCAGAAAAGTGGCCTTAATTAATTAATAGAAAGCTAGAGACTCAGACTCAGATCAGGCTCCTATTCATCAGTAGAGCCTTTCAAATGCTAAATGATTTGCAACAAATCTTGTAATAAAAGCTTTAAGAGTTTCTCCAGTGCAACAGATTATTTTTTTTCTCTGCAAACATTTCAAACTAATTTGTTACTTGCCTAAAGAACTGAGCATGTGAATGAGTTAGTTTATTCATGGAGCTACAGCTTTTAAGAAGTTAATCTCACTAAGGCAAATGTAATGATAGGTTGAAAACAACAATTAATCAAATAGATCTAAAGCTACAGACTAAGCAAAAATCCTCACCAAACCCCACAACAAAACCCTGATTCATTAAATATTACAAACTGCCAAAATACTAACAGATTGGCTGTTGGAAACACACCTCTACCTGAGGCTCTAAGGACCTACAGCTGCTATCAGAAAGCCCATTTTCTCTTTGCACACAGTCTTGATCTCAGGCATCAGCTTTGTCCAGAGCTCATTTGGCTTCAATAAAGCTGAATAACAAATTTTAGCATTTTTATGAAAACATCATCTGCTTTTAATGTGGCTGTGCATGTGTGCAGTCAAGAGAGAAGGTAATTAGGAAGAGACAATAGGATTGTGAAATTATGTATGGTACCAAAGGAAGCATGTCAAGTTGTCCCATTATCTTGCCTGCCAGTACAGGACTGCAGAGTATGAACTGAAACCTCAGGGCAACCTATTTACTTCCAAACGAAATACTGCTTTTATCACATGGTATGGATAGCTCTCAGAGGGCTCTGTCTCACATCACTGAAACCAAAAGGCTAACAAAATCTAAAAAAAAACCCCAAACCCAAACACTTAGCTACCTGTTTAGGTATTAAGAATGTCTATAATTTAGTTCCAGACTGTATGAGCTCATACAGGGCATCAGCTCTGGGCACTTCATTCACCGCTACGCAGCTGACACATCCTGGAAATGTATCCGAGGAAACTACGTAGGGGCTGGAACCTGACTATGGGCAAAGGGAGTGACAGTTTGGGTAAATTACACTCCTGCAGCAGTCCAACAGTCACCAACAATTAATAGTTAAATAGCGTTAGATGATGACAATCTGGGGCTTCCTGATGTCACCGGTTGTCTCTGCACTTTCTGTCCCTTGCTCGAGGGCATTATTAACATCTGACTTCTCTGTCTTGGAAGGTTGATGCCACTAGTCCCCAAAATGACCTTTTCAGGTTGATGAGAAATTATCCCATCTCTCAGCATCCCAGATATGCCGTGGGTTGCAGGCAGCCAAGGGCATTGTATCTGCACTACCATTTTAATTAGATTTGATGTTCCCAAAGAAACAGCATACCTTATGTCTGCTAGAGCTATGGAATCCTTTCTATGACCAGGCTTGCTGAAACAGAAACCAAAGGCACTCTAGGAAGAATTCTTTGAAAATAAAATTACAGAGGAGAAGCCTAAAAATAACAGTGCAAGCTGTGATGACACCTAAGTTGTGCTTCAGGTGTTTCAGTGACTCAGCTGTCCTGGAAATGGAAAGGTGGACAATCTAACCAAACAGATGTCTGTGGCTGTTGATCATGCTGAATGTTTTCTTTCTCCTTCATCTAAAAACTAAATTCTCTCCCTATCTCTTCTGATTTAACCTCTCTCACTCTCTCTTCTGTTTTTTGTCCCAGCCTGACTTTCACAGCCATTCACTGTCACTGTAGAAAGCTGGGTGCAAGCCCTTTCCTCAAAGAATGAGGGAGGAGGTCATATTCCTGGACACGTTTATCTAGTAAGACAGGTAGTACTAGCTTATGTTGCAACGCTTAGAGCATCCATTCATGGTCATATGAATTTTCAGATGATCAGGTTGATATCAGGACAGCTGCAAAGATTCAGAAGTTGTAACATAGCAAATTTTTACTGTACATGTTTCTCACAAAGCTTCCACTCTTCACTTTGCTTTGAGCTCTTCAGGAAAATTGCATATGAAATGTAATGATGCAGGCAGCAGGTCGAGCAGTGCAGGAGAAAGACCTTTCCCAGCACAGCTCCAGCTCTACTCAGGAGTTTCTCCTGAGAGACCAGCACCCTCACAGTCACCAAGTCACACCTTCTGCAGATAACTAGGGCTTAGTTTAAGAAGCTTGTCTTTCTCCAAAACATATAAATTAACTGAAAAGAAATAGACAGAACCCAAATACCTCTATTAGTAGTAGAACATGAAGCATGACTTCCTACTAATGTGTTTGGTCCAGGGAGAAGATTGCTGGCAGTCTTGCTGTCAAACCACACAGTCACATGGAAAAAATGCTTATGAAAAATCCTGCTGAAACCTGCAGTTTAGTAAGAATTTTAAAAATTATTCCTTGCACAACCTAATTAGAAAAAAGTGGGAATATTCAAGGAACTGCTCAGTACAAGTAATACAAAGCTACGACGAGCTGTGTCTGAATGCTAACTCCTGGCACCCTAACGCTCTGTTGGCATCTGTCAGTCAAAACTGAATTTAGTGAAGTGGAAGTGCTTTAGTTTACACCTGGCTCAACAAATACAAATAAATCTAGTACCATAGCTTTTATTTTATTTACTTGGTGCTAGGGCTGGTTAAATGATTAGCAGAAGGATGAAGGCATAGGGTCCTGTACTGTAATGGTAACTCCAGTGAAAAATCTGTATATATTCTTACATGATGTATAAAGTCTCTTCAGAGGTTTAGTAATGCATTTCAGTGGCTTAGTTTTGGAATGCATAAGAGAAAACTGTTCCTTTTGCTCTCACTGTTAAAATTGATTTAGCTTTATACAGAGCTGCTCTTTAAATGTGTTCACCTTCTTGGTATATGGAAAAGCTCTCTCTTGTAAGAAATGGCTCAGGAGATGTCATTTTGGTCCTGATTCCTTGGTGGAAGTGATAATATAAGAATAACACCGCAATTCTGACTTAATCAGCAGAACACATGTTTAAGGGCTGCACAGACTTCTGTGTGGTGATTATTGCTGGTTCTGCTCTATCTGCAGATAAAATATTTGCTGCCCTCAGCAAAGAAAGCTAAAGAGTATGGAGTTAAATCTTTCCCTTAACTATTCTGGAATGAACCTTTAAGACCTTTCCTGCCAGTGGAAAAAAATTACCTTTATTTAAAATCTGGGTTCCCCTCTAGTAATAGTCCAAATGTTCTCTAGATCAATGGAAGCCTTTGGTAAATACTATACTACACTCTGCAGCTCACAAGGCCAATGGTATCCTGGGCTCCATTAGAAGAGGGGTGGCCAGCAGGGGCAGGGAGGGGATTGTCCCTCTCTACTCTGCCCTCGTGAGGCCCCATCCGGAGTCCTGTGTCCAGAGCTGGGGCCCCCAATACAAGAAAGATGTGGAACTGTTGGAGAGGGTTCAGAGGAGCCACGAAGATGATCAGAGGGCTGGAGCACCTGCCCTACAAAGAGAGACTGAGGGAGCTGGGCTTGTTCAGCCTGGAGAAGAGCAGGCTGCGGGGGGGCCTCATTGCAGCCTTCCAGTACCTGAAGGGAGCTTATAAGCAGGAGGGGATTCAACTTTTTTAAAGGGTAGATAATGGCAGGGCAAGGGGGAATGGACTAAAGCTAAAGGGGGGAAGGGTTAGATTAGATATTAGGGGGAAGTTTTTTACAGAAAGAGTGGTGAGGTGCTGGAACAGGCTGCCCAGAGAAGTAGTGGATGCCCCGTCCCTGGAAGTGTTCAAGGCCAGGGTGGACGGGGCCCTGGGCAACCTTGTGTAGATCCAGACCTGGAGGTTGGTGGCCCTGCCTGTGGCAGGGGGGTTGGAGCTCTATGATCCATGGGGTCCCTTCCAACCCAGACCGTTTTATGATTCTATGATTCTATAAATACCTCAGGACTGAAGCATGTGAATATTGATATTAATGACTATACATGGAGCAGGAAGACCAACTGCAAAATGAGTTAAACACTTCAGGTATTAAATACACTTCAGGTATTAAAGAGCATAAACACTGAATAATCTAACAAATACAGAACCTAAAAGGGAGATGCACAGTGCCTCCACTGCCTTGGAGCCCAGATGCACTGATCTCAAGCACACTGACTTCTGTGAGTATTTTTTTAGGGCACTTGGCCTGGAAATACAGTGTCACTGGAAGTTGGGCTGTGATTTATAATGAACTACCCACAGACAGTCAGATGCCATGAGAATAAGAACTTGTTTCCTCCAGTGGGTAACTAAGGAAGACTCTTATCCCAACATGGGTTTCATGAGACGGAAGATGGGAGCAGAACCACGCACAACATGATATTTGCAAGGAGAGAAATATGGCAGGAGGGAAAGGGAGAGGCTTTAAGATCTAAACACAATGCCACACAGATTAGACCAAGAAATGCACAACTGCTCCAGGAAAAAAGCATATCCCTGTCAGTGTTAATGGAATGATGCTGCAGATTTGATCAACCATGAGTGCAGCCAGGCCCAGAAAGCATGTATTGTCATCTTGACATAACTGCCAATATTTGCAAGAGGTGGATATGAACAGCAAGGCTAGTTAATGTCCCCTTAAATTGTCAGAGTAACTCCTGTAGAAACTAAAATCCTGCAAAACCACAAACATGAAATCTTTAATGACTAGGCGTACTACACAGCCAGACTGTCTAGAGCATAGGCTGAGAATGATCAACTTCAAGCCTTGTGACCCAAGTAATGAATCTTCTTTCAAGCATGTAAAGTAATCTTCAAAAGGAGAAGTTTTTTGGGCTAATTTTTGGAGTGCTGGCTGATATTTAAACAAAACCCAGGCATGGTAAAACGACTTTCATTTGCAATCCTCCCAGGTCCCTGTAAAAGGAATACCAGTCTTTCAGTACATTTGGACTAGGTATATTTCTGTTTAAAAGGTGAAGATGCTGCTGATCTGTTTCTTTAGCAGAGGGGAGCCAGCTGAAGAAGTCAACTGAGGGAAAATTTCGGGACTTTTAGAAATGGTCTCTGGATTTCAGAAGCAAAATGTTTCTCATTGTGGCTTCTTCTGTGGGATGAAATGACTGATGAATCTGTTATTTAGAAGATGTGGCCAAATCCAAAGTAACCACTTTCTGCAGTTAGGCTGGAGGACAACAGCTTTTGTCATAGCTGGGTAAAACAGTGTTTTAGACATGCCCAGAGCTGTTTACAAAGGAAGAAATTAAATGAGCATTAGATAACTTTAGAAACAGGCCCTTTTCTGCTGGCATGGGCATAAAACAGACGTCATGCATCATACCTGAAGACCCTTAAGCAAGAAGGGGCTAGTGCTGCAAGTGCAGGACTACGTCCTGTCACTTTTGGAACTTCTATGGAAGTTTCTAAGAAGGTCGACAGAATAGATTTAAAAAACATCTCAGTAATTTAAAATATTAATGGTGAACATGTGTTGTAACTGCAGTTAATTAAGCATTGATAAAAGAATCTGAGCGTAAACAATTACACACTCCCTAGAATATTTCCTGAGTGGCACTAACAATAGCAGCTCTTCCGTACATGGCCTGAGACAGTCTGCATGAACGGTGTCTGAGGCTCCTCGGTGGGTTTGTGGTGAGGATTCCTGCTCGTTTCCACAGCCAGCTTCTAGGAGAGAGGCTCTGCTGCAGTGAGCACGCTCTGAGCCTGGCTGTCCAAGTGGTGCTTTCTCAGGGGACGGTCTTAACCCTTGTGTATGGGTTGGGGTATGAGATGGCAGAGACTGAAGTGAAGATGCTGATGGTGTGTGAGGGATCGTACAGCGTGTGCTCACCAAACACAGCGAGGGACTGGGACAGGGTGAGACGGCTGGGTACACACGCACGCTGCCGGCCCCTGTCTCGCTTGACATGGTGGTTGGCAGTGCTGCCTGCACTCGCAGAGGGAAGGTCAGTATTTGTGTCTTGCTGAGGTGGGGCATCTCAGAGGCTTCTTAACAGCATAGCAGTGGTTGCAGGACCCTGTTCAGGAACGGTCCTGGGAAGAACTAGGAAGCTTCACCAGGCAAATGTCTACATTTGCTCAGGGTACACACAGAGAGGGTCATGGTTTAAAAGCTGGACTGGGTTGCAACATTCCTGTGTGCTTGGTGTTACAGAGGAAAGGTAAAAATCAGTTGCCCCTGAATTTCAAGCCCTGGCCCACGGGCCAGTGTGAGACATACAAATGCCATTGTGAAAAATTATTTGAAGAGAAATGCAGAGTTTGGTTGGAGACAACACCAGTGCTGGAGAGAGCCCAACGTCATGCAGAGCTGCCGCATCTCTACAGACTAGGGAGGGAAAGGGCTTGAAGGCTGAGGGACCGAATGGGAACCTCTGCACAGAGCAGTAGTTCTGTGTTGTCTGCCTGAAGTCTTGGGGAGCAGAGTGGAGTTCTTGGCCTTTCTTCACTTGTGTTTCTTGGAAAGGGGGTGCTGGGGCAAAGCTCATGTCAGGATGGTCTTAGTTCTGAGACTAACTCTAAAAAAGAACTGGCATTTCCTAGGGGAATAAAGAGAACCCAAAACTGATGTTAAAGATATTTATGTTCTAGATTACGCCAAGAAAAATATTTTATACTTAGCTTAATATCATAATTGCAAATCCAAAACCATCACTGCTAGCTTCTAAATACAGAACAGAATCTGGGAGGAGGCAGTAAGAAAATATATGTTTTGGCTGTATGATTGCAGCAGAGAAGTCGCCAGAATTCATCATGGGCTTGGACAAAACCAGGAGTCTTAAAAGAAATAATACCTCTAAGTAGTCTTTAGGCATGCAAATACTTAAAGGGCCTGTAAACCACACAAGGTTAACTGCAGCACAAACAGCCACTACCCTTTAGCTAGTTTAATCTGCTCTTTTTCCAGCTTTACACTGGAGTCTTTGGAGCAGTGGGGAGACTTCAGTAACGGATATTCAGATGTGTGCAAAAAGGATTTTCAGCACGTGTCATTACTGGTGAGCTCACCCTACTACTGGTGTCACCTCATGACTGGGGGTTGTTGCATAGCTGTGCAGTGGGCCTCAGGTCAACAAACATTTCACCTCTGGGTGAAACTTGAGAACCTGTGGGATAATATTCTCACCACCCCATGTCCTGATAAACAGAAAATGTCTGTAAAAGCATTTGTTTTTCAGTTCAGCTTGGTTCAGCCATTACTGAAGTCTGTGTAATCATTCACTGAAGATGCATGTAGGTATGCCCACACCTCCTACGTGGATAAGTTCTCAGCTGACATGTCTTGTTTACATACGATTTCACTCCTGAAAAAGGTCCCCATGGAACAATGGCACTTCTGTTAGGCATTGGAAGGGAAAGCAGAGCATGACCATGGGGACTGACTAACCCACATCTGCACAAAGATGATCTGATGAATGCTGTTCTCCTGCCTGCTGCACCAGTTTCCTGGGAAGCCTCCTGAGGACTCCTGACGTGTAACAGGGGAGTGCCAGTAACTGAAGGTGAGGACTGCTTACAGGGAGGTCCCTTTCCCTTGTCTACACTGCAGTTACAGATGAAAAGGGCTAAAGTGAATACACTTACAGAGACTGCTAAACACTGCAGAATCAGTCCATTTTCACGGATTTAGAGAAATCTGGAGACTAAAAACTAAGAAAACTATTTTCTTCTCTATTAAAAAGATTTCTCAACTTATGCACTATGTGCGAGTATACACCATATGTGCACAGGGGTGTACCTTTAAAATAAACAAACATAAACTATTCCTATGCTGAAGAAAGACCTGATCAAATCTAATACTAATTGAAGGCTGGGGCAAAGGACAGATTGTTCTGTTCAGGCCCCTGTCTGGCTACAGCTCAAGTTGTAAGAACCATCATGGAAGGTACTGTCCCTCTTGATTTTGCCTTAAAAGCAGATAGGGTAAAGTAAAGTCAGCAGCAAGACCTCATTTGCTATTTGTTTGGCTCCCCTGTATGTAAGGCTCTGGAAGCAAAATCCCTGACTCACTCCTACATCCAGACTATGAAATATCCCTGAATCTGGCTGGAGGAAAACTGACTCTAGGACTCTGTTGTACAAAAATTCTGAAGGAATTCCTTGCATTTTGGAAAAGACAGACACTGATCTTTAATGCTATTTGCATTAATTTGATCAAGAACCACCTGAGAGGGCCTGCCTGCCTTTAATGGGTCCTTAACATGGATAGTCTGAGCTTCCTATGGTGGGTTAGAGCTAAATCTGTGTTTGGCCAAATTGTCTGTTATACCCACTTCAATACCTCAGAGCTGACTTTCTCAGCTCTCCTGGTGGGTTGTGGTTCTGGCGCGACACGAGGTGTGTAGACCTGTCCTGGCTGGCCCATTCACACTTGAATGTTTCTCTGCCTTTTTTGGGAGATCATTGAAGTAAATAAACATGTGAAATATATTTTTTTTTCTCCTTAATCTGTTTCTCTGATCTAACCAGTCAGATAACTAATCAGGGAAACATTTCTTTCCCTTCTTAGGAGAAAAAAAAATTAAAAAGTCACCCTTGTTAAGGATGCCTGCAAAAGTCAATGATTTTTAAAATGTCCTTGAGGTACCAACAGCAATCACTGTTGTTTTGCAAAGTTCACCACGAACTGTAAAACCTTCCTTCCATACAGAGGTGAATAATAGCCACTTGACTACAAGTGGTGTCCTAGGTAGCTTATTTACACATACAGATGCAGCACTGGCTTCACTTCAGCAATTAAGACAGCTTTGTTCCTTGTAAAGACTTGGACACAGGAGTAAGGCAGCTCCCTGCAGACACAAAGGTTCCCTATCACCATTCCCCAGTTCTTTGAATGAGACTCAGTGCTCAAGAAATCAGAGCAGGGAATAACATATCAGGTATCCTGGATTCTGGAGTATTGCCCAATCTTTTCACTTTTTCATACGGAAAAGGGTTCATAGAAAGAAAATGACCATTAAGAGCTTGATGAACTGTTTCAAGCATTCCTTTTCTTTCCACACTGCTGAAAAGTGCAGATACCAACTTTACAGAGTATGCTTTGTAAAACTGAAATTCCTCTGTCTTCTCTCTGTGGCTGCAAGAATCCAGAGGAGGTTACATGCTCACTGATATTGCAGCTGCAGCACTCTTCTTAGTAGCTAATTCTTAGGTGTTTCACAGCAGCTATTACTGGACATAGAACAATGATTTCATGTTCAATATAGATATTTCATGGATCCCTGATATTTGGAGGCTGATACAGTGACAGCAAAATCTGAAACCAGCTTCGCTGGTCAAGCTGCAAAGTTCTGCTGAAGGTTTGTTAGGCTTTATGATCAGCTAGGTACCTGTGATTAAAACCCCTCAGCCCAGCTAGCTGCACTTTTCTCAGCATCGTAAATTACAACTGAATCTCTGTAAGTACTGAAAATATACTATAAAACAAATTAAAACAACTAACAATGAAGTAAAGAAAATCTTAAGCTGCACAGTAAAACCGAGGTGTGGCAGAACAGTTCTTCAGACACAGAGATGTTTCCTTTTGAACTGTCTCTGCTATCTCATGGCTGCTTATGCTGCTGTTAGCCACGTGAACATCACCTCCTGGCTCTAGAAACCGAGGGATCACAGCTGGCTGCCCTTTGATTCTTTAACTCTGAGTGAAGTCCATCCTTTTCTGAGACAAATTATCTACCTGAACATAACTACGAATATACTACCTTTTCTTTCTCCTTAGGAACAGCAGCAAAATTCCATTATAACACAAAAATTACTTGTGTAGTTGACACTGTCAAATTCATTACTGTATTCTCTTGCTTCTTCCTAAAGTATCCATAACCTGGAACAGAAAGAGAGTTTGAATTCCCTGCCACAAATACACTTTGGAGTACTTGACATGAGTGCTGGTAAAAATTCTATCCTGCTTCCAAGTAAAAAGTTCCAGGTTTTAGGAAATGTAACTGCAGGCAGTCGGGAAACAAAAGTTTGGTGTTGGAATCTGGCCAGGCAGTTCAACAGGGTAGGTCAGACTGAAAAATTCTTAGTGTGGAGAGGAACGTGTCTAAGTCAAGGCAAGATAAAGGCCTGAGGTCTACTTGCTTGCACCAAGGAAGAATCCTAGCAACTCTCAATTGTCATATCCCAAGTGGCAAAAGCAGCAATCCATACTGCATTATGAGCTATCCTACTGTTCAGGCATTGGTGCTGACAAAGGTGATGCCTTTGGTCTGCAGTGCTTTCTACCTTGTTACTACAAGAATGAGAAGTAACTTCTAAGCTGTTTTAAGTGCCAAAGATACATATTTCTTTCCACTCAGTCACTTGACTTATTTGCTATGTGCTTACAAGACTTTATAAATTTGAGTGGTCAAAATATGGATGTGACAAAATGTGCACATTTCTATAGAGATTATTTACTACATACAACACATGGAAAGAACAAGTCTGTAATAGATGTTACCCCTATTTGTCTTCTATTGAGCCTACCTGAACACTAGAGTTATGCTGACTTGCTTTCAATGCCCTTGTCATGAGTGGAATGGTGAAAGCCCTTCCCACCTTTTCAAGGCTTAGGTATTTGATCTAGATGGCCTTCTCTGCCACAACAGTGCCCATTCATAATGCCCACACATGGGAAACGTTGTACTTCATTTAGAGTTGCTACAGCTCTGATGGACCAAAGAAAGAACAACTGCATTAAAGACAACTTGTTCTTCCTGTTTCTTCTTCTTAGCTTCTCCCAGAGGGAGAACAACAGACATTACAAATCTGCTCATATCTCATTATTCCCCCAAAAAAGATTTTCTAGTGGCCATCTCATACTTTGATAGCACTAATTGTGTAATGATGAATGGGACACAAGTAAGGTGGTATACCATCTTCCCTGTTTAGATCAAAGTGAATGTAAACACTCTCAAAGTGAGAAGGGCTTTGGACATCTTGACACCACAGCTGCTTTAAACAGACTGCAACTAGCTTTGGCCAGGACAAATACCCTCCTCCAAATGGAATTACAATCCTAGCTGCAAGAAAAAAGCTGAGTTAGTTTGTCTATTAATGATCATTCTTGAAATCTTCCTCCAGCCTTCTCAAGAGTTTTAAAGACTAGACTTTATTGTAGCTTCTCTTTAATTGTTTAAATCTTGCTTTACTGCTACACTGAAACTACCTGTAAATATTTAATTAAAATGTGTTCACTTTTATACCATCAACCTTATTTTGAATCTGAGCATGAATAGTGTGGAGAGTAATAAGAAATCCAGGCCAAGTCTTAAAAGCATTCTAATTCACTGAAGTCACTATTTAGTCTAACTTTCCTTTTTCAAAGCTGGAGTGCCAGTTGGCATTTCTGTAGCATGTTATCTTCATACCTTTCTAGCGTTCAGTTACCAGCAACTAAAATAATCACAGAACTGCTGCACAGTACAATGTATGGATCGTGCCCTGAATTTCCAGTGTGTTCATTCCAGCAACTACCCATGGAAAAAAATAAAATTCTTCTAAGTGGTAAAACTTGAGACTTTTGTCCTACATGGAAACATAAAAGGCCAGCACCAGGAAGCACAGTAATGTCTTCTAGGAAAAAAAAGAAAAAACCCACAACATTACAGAAAAAGAGAGTCTTAAATTTAGGTCCTTATACTGTTGTTCACTTTGCAAAGATACTTAGAAAGAACATGAGTCACAGAAAGCAGCAAACACTGCTAGCCAAGGGTGTAAGAGGAACAGAACAGCAATAACACCACCTTCCCATACCTTTAACTTAAAAACTTGTGTGATGCACATTTTGACACCAAGATCTGGAAAGCCCCATGAAGGAAAACAGACTGGAATCATTCTCCACTCCCACTCCTGGGAGAGCCAGTTCGGGTGACACAGTCCAGGCTCTCCGTATTTACGCCTGAGAGATGTTTGACACCTCAACAACAGTGGAATTTCCAGACTTCTTCACACTGTATGTGTGGTGATTTGCTAACTGTACTGGTTTGCCAGCTTTCACCAAGGCCTAATTTGTCTCTTGTGTTGGGAGAAGCCTGTTACCGCTTCTGTTTCTCAGCATCAGGCTGCTCTGTGTTTATCCATTGGTACTATATTCTCTTTTACTCTAGATAAAACCAAACATTTGTAAAAACTATGACATAAACCAGAATTGTAGAAAAGAAAAGAACTTCCACAGTTCTTTTCTTGTCCTCATTGGAACTCTCCACTTCATTCTTGAAGGACAATGCTAAAAAACCTGAAAATTGAGTTTTACTGGTAATGAGTGAAAAAGCCTTACTTCGTGTATGTTACAGGATATATCACATACTGCAAAGCCCACGTGATGGCTGCTATTTTATTTATTTTCTTTTAACCAGCATTATCCTGTCTTATCAACTGCAGCTCAGTGATTCAGCAGAGCTGCTCTGCAGCAAGCTCTTCCCTGGCGTGTATCTGTGGAGCATCCTGCCAGTGTATGGTACCTTGCAATTGTTCTTTGTGGAAGAAAAAAGAAGAATAAACAAGGAAGTTCAATTTAGCCTTCTGCACCTAACTTCCAAACCAAAATAACTTGAAGAGACCTACCCAGTTAAGGCAGAACACTTCATGTTCAATGCAGCTCCACTTTTGCCAGCTTCAGTAAACCCAATGTGGGTTAAGAAGCAATGCAGCCAAGTAAGAAGTGCTGTTCACCTGTTTCTTTGACGTTGACACTCTTTGCACACTTAAAGGTGAACCAGAAAAAGAAGTTTCTTGAAACACATGGTCATAACCAAGGATAACCACCACACATCCAATTTGACAACAGTCAAATTATAGTGAAATAAAAAACTCTCTTCATGACATCTCTGACTTCAAATGCATTCTCTCAATGCTGCTCTTACTACTTTGAAAAAGCACGCAGAAAACACATGCTAGTGTATTTTATAATTTAATAGAAAAACTGTATTACTAAGAGCACAAGGCTTCTTAAAGAATTACCACGTGCTGTTTTAAGAATTAATTTTGCAATTGAAGAGTATAAACCTAAATCATAATTTAAAAAAGGAACATATACCAGTTATTTCAAGTTGTATGCACCAAAGGAAGCAGCATCATAACTTAACGAGGAACAAATCCCATCCATAATTTAGCTAGGAACAAGGCATTTCATACCAAACCTGCAAAGCCTCTCTACCCATTATCATACTTAGTGTACTTCAGAAAAACCTAAATAATCCAAACAAGGTGCACCCCATTTTGTTTCCTCATACTCACTATTTCCTAATGCTATTCTGCAGAGTTCTTTGTAACCTAGCTATACTGGCATCCAAGGCTGCTAAGTTGTTCTTAAAGTCCTCTTCATCTTGAGAAGTAAATGTTGAGAAAGAGGATGCACTCCACTCAGACTTCCCTGATATATCATCAAATAAAATGGAACTAAAATCAACTATTTCACTGCCTTTTTTCTGAGAAATCTCTTTCAGAAATCGCATTGGTACATGAGGGTATGTACCAGGCTGAGCTTGGTCTGGTTTATCTGTCAAGTCTGTTGTAGCTGCACTTGGAGTGTCTTTTGGCCTTGTCTGGTCTGTATCTCCTTCTGGCTTCACTTTGTCCCCTGTAACTTCAAGTGTGTTTCCCACAGTCTTTTTCACACGGTGCCCAGCACTTAATTTATCTAGAATACTTGGATCCTTTGCAATCTCACATGCATTCTGCTGCACAGAATTTGAGACCTCACAGTGGTAGTCCAACTTCTTACAAGCCCCTCTACTTCGGGGTAGCACACCAGCTCTTTCGGAGATTGGCAACTGTTTTTTAGAGGCACTGCTAGTCAACGGGATATAAACAGTCTCATCCAACTTGTTTTGGTCATCTATTAAAGTCCCAGAATCACTAACTGTTTCTGCATCTTGCTTCAGTGAGGCTGGCAATACTCTGGGAGTTGGTGTTCCTTCTGAGAATGCGCTGTTTATTTTACTTCTTTCAGCAGCCAAATTTTCATAGGCTGTATTTCCCATTTCTAATTCTCCACTTGTATTTGACAACTGAATTTCTGTACCTGTCAAAATATTATCCATTTCTAGTTGTTCAAGGTAAGTCATTACTGAAGTACTCCCAGGAAATGGATCCAGTTGCATCTGCTTTTCATGGTCTTCCAAAAGAGACTTGGAGAGACCTTTTTCAGGTTTGGGTCTGATGTTGTCTACTGTGAGGTCTGACAGAAGCTTGGCCATGCTGCCCTGCAAGGTTCTGTTAAGATAAGATCAATTTATCAGATTTTAAAATAGTCACTAAAAAATAGTTTAAAACTTTTTTTTAAACAGCAAAACATTCAATTTACCAGACTGTGGCAGTTACAGTGCTCTTTCTACATGTAGTATAAATGTGAACCAATGCCAAATTCATTGAATTTGTTTCTTCAGCTCAATGTGCCTATAAAGTAACTAAAATAGCACAATCCAATGAAATTCTCTGATTATTCACACTTTCCCTGCTTTGAATACTACAAAATTATATAAAATTTATGTCAAGAAACTGTTGCAAAAGCATACAGAAACAGTTACGAAATCAGTGAGATTCTGAATGATTCCTCCCATTGCATTTCAGTACAAAATGTAACAGTAAGAATTCTCATCTTCTGCTTTGTACATTAACAGAAACGAATGCTTAAATGCCACATAAATAGCGTATATGTATACACATGTAATAAGACATCAGTAGACTACCATCTGGTGGTCAGTATAGTATTCATGGAAGTATGTAATGTATCTTCTGCTAAAGAATCTGAAGTGTTGATTAAAAATGTTCTGCCAGTCCAATCAGGACCAACCATAACCAAGAGACACAACACTAACTTCCTGTGCACATCATGGCCAAACAAATTTTATGCCCACTTTTATGCCCAAATTTTTTGCCCAAATTTTATTACCACTTTGCACGTGCAAAAAGCTATTTAAGTCTCCCAGCTTGCCACTTTATTCATCATAAAAGACCATGATAAAAAAAAGTCACAGTAATAGTTCTTAAAAAAATTTGGAGTAACCCCACCTTCATTCAGTGATCCAAGAACTCCCTCCTTTACCCATAATTAATATCTAGGCAAGTTCTACTTCGAACATGTGCACTATTAAAGAAAAGATAGTTCGTTCCCACAGGAACCTGAAGGCTGAGTTTTTCTCAAAATGGACCAATTTTTGAACTAGTGTAAAGAAAGAAAAAGTGAAACAATAAAAACAATAAAAATCCCTCCTTAATCCAGGTTAGGAGCTAGTTTCCTAATTCTACAGCTTCAAGGGAAGTATCAGTAGGTTTTCAGGTCCATGCACTTCCCATGGAGCTCCTTATCAGCAGCAGGTCTGCTGTAAGAGTTAAAATTTTTCACATGTTATGGCAGATAGAATTTTACTTTACAGAGGAACTCAAGCCACAGAGCACGACTACTCTGTTTTAACAGAATTACAGCACTGCTGCAGCAGAAGTAACTACAAAGGGAAGCTTTAGCCTGTGTTGCTTCCTACCACCATGATACTAAGAATACAAGAAAAAAAGAAAAATCCAGCAGAAAAGCATTAAGTCAAGAGGCAAGAAAATAGCTTAGGCAACAGTACCTGGTTAATTCACGCAGCCTGTTAACTTCTGCATCACGCTGACGTAACGTTATACCCAAAATCTTATTTTCTTTCTCTGAAGCTTCAAGCTTAAACTGAAGGCTCTTCACATTTGCTAATGCCTCTTCCACTTCTAGAATGCCAAGATTTTATGTAATTATTTATTTCAAGTTTTCAAACACTAAATGAAGACTAAGCAAGTTCAAAACACGTACCGATTTTGAGCTTGGTGGAATGAATGTCGTAATGCTGTTTGTTTTCAAGTAATTCTTCTTCTTTATCTTGGATACCTTTTGCAAGATGTTTATTTTCTTCTCTCTGACTTTCTATTATTTTAAGTAGTTCTTCATTTTTAGCCTGCAGTGACTCAAGGCCTTTCAGGGATTCCTTCAATTGACTCTGGAGCATCATATTCAAGGACTGTAAAGATACTACTACCAAAAGTGAAACAAAAATTTTAAGTTGTGTGGTACAGCTTGAATTTCTAAAACAAAAGTTTTAAAATAATCTTGGTAGCATAAATTCTGCTTACAGATACAAGTGGTTTTTGAAGCAGCAGAATTAAACTTAAGACTTTCTTTTTAATTATCTAATATGCCAGGATTAGACCCACAACAGTTAGTTCAGGTGCCACTGAAGGCCACAATATGTACTGTTATTTTTTACTCATACATCTGTGTCTTTTTATATATATATTTAAATAAAGCTTTAAGAAAAATGCTCCTAATATCTATCAGTATCTATTGGTACTTTACATTCATAGTTGCAGCTCTGTCCAGATGTCTTCTCACTTCTTTCTTGTTCCCCGAGTTGCTGGTTTAATATCCTCAGTCTCCTAAATGTGAATTTGGAAAAAGCGCAAATTCAGGACGTTCGGAATAAATTCCAAACCACTGCAATTTAAATCAGTTTGGTAAGAAGTTGCTACTGAGACTTCTATGTCATAGAATGTTTCAGAAATATAAAAAAGCTTTAATAATTCATTTTTCTTACATTCCTGTGTTTCTTCAAAAGTTCCCTTGCAAGTTCTGGTAAGTATCTTTCCCTCTGAAGTAAAGCACTACCAAGTTTTGTATTTGAGAGCTCCCCTGGAATGAGCCATTTTTGCATTTGAGAATACACTACAAGAATATAAGCAGGTAACTATGTTGATACTACAGTTGTCTGAGAGAAGTATACATTGATCCCACCTGCCCAAAGGCTCAATTGTGATGTAACTGATGTGATTAGAACATCAATATTAACTGAAGTCTTACTGTATGTTAATTTTTTTTTTTTAATATATAGCCTTACCAATATATATACTGCACAGACAAGAATGAAAGGGCTGTGACACAGTTATTATAATAACAATAATAAAGTATGCAGTTTAGAACAGACCAGTTAAAGATGCTTTAGACTCATCTGCAGTATATCATGATCACTGACTAGTTACTGACCTACGCAGCTGGGCATTTTCACTTCGGAGAGGCTGTAAAGCTAGGGCTATTTCAGCTTGTATGTTCTTACTTCCCACTACAGCTGGGAGCAATGATACACAGTCATCTATTTCACCCACCAACCTTAACATTTCTGAATCATCTGCAAGATATGAGGGGGAAAAAAAGACCTCAGAAACATATAAACCTGTAATATGACAACAATACTTTATACACAATGAAGCAATCTACAAGATCATATAATAGCATCTACTTTATTTTCCAAGAAAACATAATTTTTATTTTAACTACGTTTATTTCAAATTTTTAAGATTGACTATGAAAACTATGTTTTAGGTTCTTGATAAATCACAGACCTCCAACCAACCTTGGTGGGATTGCTGTTGCAAACTGTCTACACTGCTCCCTTTCTCAGAGGAAAACACTATATGAAATGAGAATAATTGTTATCATAGCTGTTATGATAATGTTCAAATACTCCAAAAAAAGTAATGTAATGCTTATCCAGAGTAAAACATGGGAGTTATAGAAGTTGTGGAAATCTGCTCTAACATGTCACACATAACCTGACACATACAAGTTCCAGAAAATGAAGTGCTCACAGCTCTTGTATTATTTCTATGCAATAAGTCTACTGCACAACAAAAACATCCTCACCTTGATCTGTTATCAGTGCTCTGAGCTCTCCCAGAAGGTATTTTACAGTCTTAACTTTATGGGCTGTTTCTTCTGGACTTTCTTTTCTAGGTTTTAGAACTTTCTTCACAAAACTTGTCTTACAGGTTGTATCTTTCACAGGGGCGATGTCAAGTACATTACATTCATCTTCTTCGCTGCCTGTGTCCTCACTGTGTTCTTCAGAAGTATCCTCCTCCCTGTTACTTGAAGCACTGTGTTTTGGTGGACAATGATGATGGTGCTTCTCTTCAGTCCTGCCATTCATCCTTTCATGCGATTGTAACAGGGCCAGGTGAGCTTGTATGCATCTTATCAAATCTGCTTCTTTCATCTGTTGCTTGTGGTTTGGAGTCATCTCTCTGCCAGAGGATAATGGGATGAATGTAGGCACTGCCGAGTTACTCAATGCATCTGATGCTATACAAGGGATCACAGGAGGAAGAGCAGTGGCAGACTGCATTTGTGCAGCAGTAATAGCAGCAGCAGAAACTGCCGGGCAAACCACAGGTCCTCCCATCTCTGGCACACATTCATTGCCACTGTCTACAGGAACAGCCTGCATAAAGAATATTCTTATTAAACAATAAAATTATTTTTAAAAAAATCTTAAAAAGAACCCAACAACTCATCTGACTCAATGTAGTCTTGACCATTCTTTGCAAATTGTAAGAGCAACTACAACTCATTAATAGCCTAACTTTCCAGTATATTAAAGAGCAATTAAAATGTAAATCTGGTTTAGATTACTTTTATCTTAAATGTTATTTAATATTAAAGTGTTCTTTTTCAGCTGTTCTTTAAAGAAAAAAACCTCAGCCTTGTTGGTTTTGTTTTGATTTACGAATAATCATTTCTTGAGTCAAACCAGAACAGGGAGTAAAAAATAAAGACAGACAACACTGCTACCTTTCATTATTTTAAGTAGATTAATTTCTTAAATGTAAAGGACAGCACTAGCTATACATGGACTACCTGCAGGTGGAAGGTAAGTCTACTGTCTTAAGAGTTTCAAGGTGCAAGCCCTTTACCACATTTCCCAAGGTGGCAGCTGGCACTCTCCAGTAACTCTGTTCTATACCCTGAAACACATGAGTATTCTAAAATGTTGCTCTAAAATGATACACAGTTGTCTGAAGAAATAATCAACTTTATCACTGGCAGGGAAAAGCTACACAAGAGATTAGGATCATTAACCAGCTCCTGATTCCCTATGTGCCTTACTGAGAATGTAATTATTTAATAATTAACAGTAATGAATGATTTCCTGCACCTTCCATGTTGGCTGTCCATCACAGAATTCACCATGCAAAAACCAGCAGCAAGTTGAGATGCCTCTAATCTAATTTTTAGTGTCTATATAAAAATTTATTTTAGATAGCAGTATTTTCTCTCATAACTGGCTCACCACTATGTGGTGAAATATGCAAATTTTTTCTTTAAGGAAAAGCATTAGATCAACTCCAGAAAACCCACACATGTATAAATAAATGAGCAGTGCTAATGTAAAATGTTTTTTAATAGTCAGAATTTTTACTTACTGACTGAGTAGATAAAGGATTAGCTGAATGCTGCAGGGGCAGAGCTGATGTGGAGGTAGGTAATCGATAATGAAAAGCTGCAACATTTTGACAACCTAAAAGAAATCAATATTAAAATCAGGACAATTTCAGGCAAAACTCATACAGTAAAATAGCAGGCTCTACATGGAGAGTTCCACTAACCATGGTTTGAGGTGGGAAAAGGAGTTACGGTAGGAATTTCATTACTGCTCTGTGGTGGTTGGCCAGTTATCAGAGACATCTGAGTTTGTACGTGCTCGCACAGTTTCTGATGCATCACAGAAGACTGCTGACTGCAAGGCACATGGATTGGTGGAACCACCTGATTCCGTGCTGCACTGGAAAGTTCTTTCTCAGCAGAAGGTGTGGTCGATGAGGCTTTTTTTCTATTTGGTATTGCCACTATAAAGGAAGAACAAAAAACCCAGCCAAGGTTGCTCATCTTCTTGATCTACAAACTCACTGTGTTGTCAAGCAGACTCTTCACAGGTTCCTTTGAAAAAGAAAAGTAGAAGACCCTACGGCTTAAGATTCCAGTAAGATCTTTACTCATAAGCAAATCAATCCATCATTGTTTTCCTTCCACAGCAACCTAACCCAGCTGGACAGACTGCTGTCCTTGAAGGAAGAGATGTAAATCCTACAGAAGGCCAGTTCTAAAATGCAATTCTTGACATCTGTTCAGCTGCTTCCTAAGCTTTTAGACACTCTGAATAACCCTACACCATAGTGGTCTCCATACCTGATTTTCTTACATTGGGTATAATTAAGAGTGTACTTTTACAGTGCTGAAAAGATATCAGCTATGTACTCACCTTCTACAACTCACAAAACAGACTTTCTGCCACACACCTAGTCCACAGGACCGACTTGTCTACTGGATCAGAAATCACACAAACGAAATGGGACAGAGAGAAGGAGAAATGCTAACAGAAAGTGAAACACTTCAACTGAGAGCAACTCAGCCTAGAGCACTTCATCTGCCTTTCTGTTCAAGTGCTCTGACCATTAAACCATTTCTGCTATTTTAATTGCTATTCTTTCCTGTTTCCAGAGACCAATCTTTAAGAAAAGCCTGACTGGACACCCAACTCCAGGCCAGTTTATATTTACATATCCCAGACAGAGACTGGGTACTGTAATGCTTCACTGTCCAAGAGAAATGGGGCATGGGTGTTATCATTCTCCTGTTCCACTTCCTCCTTGCACTTCCTCCCAGCTAAACATAATGATGATGGCATTTGTACACGAAGCTCAGACACTTGTGAATTTTAATAGCTGTTTAGTAAACATTCAAGGTTTCTAAAAGGCAGTTAGTAATGTCTACATCCTTTTGTGGATCCAGCCCTAGATCAACCCATAACAAGCAACACCAATTATCTGAAGCCTTCTGTCTTCTCAGTCTCTCAATGTTGTTTAAGAAAAAAACAAGCCCAAGAAAGTCCACTTACCAATTTCTTTTTGGACGTGGGCAGGAGTAATGGTTTTTTTCAACCCTTTCTTCTTGGACGTATTTCCTTTGGTTAGCAAAGGCTTGGAAGTAATTTTAAGGGTAGTTGTTTTCCCAGGTTGTTTATGGACAGTCTCCCTTCCTAGTATTAGTCAAAACAAAAACCAATCAACAAAATAAATCAACACAGTCTGGCAGGAAGTAAAAAAGTAAATTCAAATTTTCAATAGATACAACCTGTAGCCTCATTTTGTAAGATACTCTTCAGTAAAGCTGCACAACGGTCAAGCCCATTATGAATAGTATCAACCTGCACAAAGAATACTGCAGTTAGAAAATGAGTGTCACTTTTCCTTCAAGTAAGCCAAGGCAGTATTTTAGAGGAGAGTGTTCCCCCCTCTATGACATGGAAGAGAACAACTGGTAACCAGCACAAACATGTAATTTTCCATGTGTTACTTTGCAATTATATGCAAGTTTGCAAACACAATTTTTGCAAAAAAAAAAAAAAAAAATAGTGTTGTTGCATGCACGTCCATTTGCTGGATTTTATCTTTTAGTAACTGCCTGTGTTGGGGTTTTATTCTTATTTCCATGTACAGTTAAGCTATTTTTTATGGCCTGTTTCTATTTTGGAGGTAACTGACTCAGCACTACATAGAGAACAGTGCTGCAGCACTCACTCTTTTTGGCACAAAACCTAACAAATATGGCTATATTTCTGCCAGTCCATAAACAGCATAGTTGTGTTTGCAAAATATATCCTGTGCCTTAATGATATTTGTCAGAGCCAAACTCACTGCACACAAAGTCAACTTGCATGTATCTGCAAGACACAACACTGACACTCTTGCTAACTTTGCAGGAGCCATTTCTTGTCCAGATACAGTACTAGCTCAACTAACCTGGTTTTCTTCTATTATTCAAGGTATTCCAATTTCCCTTCTCCTCCAATAAGAGATGACTGTATTAAAGCCATTGAATTACCCGATCTTCAGAGTCCGTAGAATAGAGAGAGCATCCAGACTCCACATCAGATTGACACCCTTTTCTTATGCCAAACCTGAAAGCCAAATTCACTGTTTATACTACCTCCTTAATATGCAAAGTAAAAAAAAAAATCAATAATATAAAACTAAATTAATTTTATCAAGAAAGAAAATATACTTCTGGAAACTTTGCATTGCTGCAACCAACGTGTCTAACAGATATTAAAAGCTTATGTCAAAGGAGAATTCAGTCTTTTTTCAACAGTCAGTAACTGTACAACTAGTAACTATACAAATTCAAACTTTTATAAACACATGGCAAAAGTCAATCCTGTATTTCTACAAGCAGAATTTCTATTCAGTTTGTTTTCCTATTCACGAGCTGCTTAGAACCCGGCTGCATAAAAATGTTTTCTGATATATATACAGAATTTTTGGCTAGTTGTGAGGTATAACAAGTACAAGGTTCCAAACTGCTCACATGTACACCCCATCTTAGAGAGTATTCATTAAGGTCTTACTGTTTTCTTCCATTTGTTACTTTAGCTGCTCCTGTTAGCCTTCCAGATGACAGTACCTGTTTATTACAGAAACAGACTTTGATTACCATGAAGTATTTCCACAATGCAATCGGACTGCCTTTACCCACTAACCTCTAGAAAGTTTGCTGAGGCAGATCAGTTAAAGCTCTAAACAAGGAGGGAGCCCACTGCTGCCATTAGGGTCTTGAATCTTCTCATTTGGACTTCACAACGCATACTTTTACAGTGTGAAGCTTCATTAAGCTCCAAAACATTCTACACATACAGTAATTCCCCTAACAACACGGCCAGGGGCTGACATACAAATACACGATCCAGATGGACACCAAGCTCTCTAAATACACACCTGAAACTTTGAGGATTTCAAGACTAAACTATATGGTCACTGCTCGAACCACAGATCGGTGGAAGAACCCTCAAGCAGAAAGTTTGCCGTGCCCTCTGTTCCTACACACATAAGCCCGCTGAGCCCTGAGGACGGGCCGCTGGGCTAGGCCCAGGAAAGCAAAGGCATCGGTGCCGAAGGCCCAAGCCCCCCTCAGGAGTCGTCAGGCGTTTCGCCCAGCGCCGCCCTCGGCGGGAACACCCCCTCACCCGCCTCCCAGCAAAGCTGGGGTCTAACGAGGCACCCGAGAGAGGACTGAGACCCGACGACAGACCAAGAGGGACTCCAAAAGGCCCCCCTCTTCGGTCCCCCCCCAGGACGCCCGCCCCCACGCACCTTGCCGGGCCGCGGAGCACCCCACCGGGCCATGCCTGCCGCCTCGGCCCTGACCGACACGGGGCGGGACTACCGGCCGTCCCGCTCTGCCCCCGCCCGCGGGGCACGTACCCCACCAATCCCGAACTTGTTTGGCTGACAGACGGGACAGCCGCTGCTGAGAGGCGGGGCTAACAACCCCGCCTGACGGCTACTCGCTGCCCGCCGGCGGCAGCCGGCGCGGGGAGGCATTGCGGAGCGGAGCCGGGGATTGGTGGAAAATAGGAGTGAGGAGCCGAGAGAAGGGGAATGGGCGGGACTGAGGGCGGCTGTGAGGCGGTGTACCTGGAGGTCGAGGGGCTGTCCTTTAGCGTTGGGCTTCAGCGTTCGCTTACCGCCCCACCGAGCAGCCCCGGCACCTCCTTCTGCGATAATAAGAAATAAAATCACCTCCCGTAGCTGGGTCTTCCCGTCTCAGTGCTGTCCCCCCATGGCGTCCCGTCCGGCGCCTTAGGGATCCTTGGGGAGTACAGTCCCTGTGGAGCAGGGGCTCGGCTCTCATCCCGTGCACGGAATAACGGGCCTCGCGTGTGGGCGGGCCACCCTGGATGGAACCTGGCACCCGGGTGGGGAGCAACGCACAAAACTGCCTCAACCTCTGCTTGCCTGTGCAGTTTGTGCCCTGCGGGTCCTCAGGGGCACAGAAGGTCAGAGGGTGGTAGGAAGTCCGAGGGAGCTGTTGGTGTTCTGTGTATGGGCAAAACCCATCAGTTCTTGTTCTCCATGCTGGCTTTCAGCTCATGTTAAATCTCTGGCAGTCCCTGAAAACACACGGGTTCATGGGTGATAAAGGATGGTGCCTCAGGTTTCACACACACATACTGGTGTGTTAGTATTCTGAACGTTGTGGGTTTTATTAGCTGAATAAATAGACCTCTTAAAAACATTGCCTTGAAAGCAATTACGTTTACTCAGCCTGAAAATGTGGTTACATTACTATGTTATTAAGAGTACTATAACAGAAGTGCATATAAATCACAGAATCACAGAATCGTAGGGGTTGGAAGGGACCTCGAGAGATCCCCAGGTCCACCCCCCCTGCCAAAGCAGGTTCCCTAGCTCATATTGCACAGATAGGCATCCGGATGGGTCTTGAATATCTCCAGAGAAGGAGACTCCACCACCCCCCTGGGCAGCCTGTCCCAGGGCTCCCTCACCCTCACTGTGAAAAAGTTCTTCCCCGTGTTGGTGCGGAACTTCCTGTGCTCCAGTTTGCAGCCATTGCCCCTTGTCCTGTCCCCACAGACCACTGGAAAGGGGCTGAATATGAATATGAAAAGGGGTTGAATATAAATATTCAACATCTATGCCATCCCAATGTATGAACTATTGTTATTAGGTAGTACTGTGTTAGCATTTGCAACGAATCTGTGCTGAACTTGAAGGAAAACTGAATTGTAAAGATATATATCATCCTGTCAAAAAAACCCCAAAACTCAACCAAAACCTCACCAGAAGGCTTTTCTAGCAGGAATCTAGAGACTGCTTTGATTTTTCTTTTTGAAAACATTAAAATGAGAAGATCATTCATGGTAATAGGTGACAAGCTAAAGGTAGGAATAAAAACTCAAAAAAAAATAGGAAGCAAATGAGGATAAATCAAAAAGATATGTGGCAACTACTTACCCAGTGCCAGAACCATTAATATACTTTTTTTCTTAAGGGGGTTGATGGAAGTTTATGAATAAATTCTCATTGAACTGATAGATGTGACTGCACCAACTTAAATAATTGAGGAAGAATTATCCAGAGTTTCACAACAATATCTATAAAGAAAAAACACTACCACCCCCCCAGCAACCACAGTCCCATCTTTTGATGTATTACTTGAAGACACATAGAACACTTCATTTTTTCATCAAAAAGAATATTAATACAGAAGGCGATCAAGTTCCATTCCTGTCAACTGAACCATTTTGAAATGATGGATGAAATACAAGATTGTCTTATAAATACTTCTAAAATGCAACTGTAAAGATGAAAAAAAATGCATAAAGAATTAAAATTCTCATAAGTCACAGATTTCCAAGTGGTCAGTCTTAAAGAAAAGTATAAGTTGTCAGGAGACTTGTGATAAAACTACAGTTGGCAGCAGTGTATTCTGAGCATAGAGTTTGCTACTGGAGCAGTTAGGTATTTTTTCTGACTGACATTGGCTTCCTTCATCAAAACAGTTTGAAAAATCACTGAATATCTCTGGACTCGTCTGTTATGGTAAAACTGTGATTAAAAAAAGCTTATTCTTTGTCTTGAATGCTGAAATGCTTCTATGTCATGTATTGCATTAATACATAATATTGTATTGTTATTTATACTCTTGTTCAAGCTATGTTTCTGAGAGAAAATTAAATTCCCCTGCATTTCATTAAACCAATTTCATCTTTTCTTCCTGGTTGACAGAAAACTAACATTCTCCAAATATTTCCGGGGCTATAATTTTTGGAAGTGGCCAAGGCCAGGTTCCTCAGCCTTTGAGAAAACAAACCCTGTCATTCTCCCATGTTCCAGAACCATTTGGTGTAGAAATAATGGTAAAGGCAATTTAAAAAAGAACAACCCTGGTAAATGCAACATAAATAAAAGCATCATGATAAGCAGGATTGTCCTGAATAGATGAAGTTTCTTCTTGGATTTTCCTGATTTATCTAAAATCTGATGTTGTGCCATATCTAAAGAATTAGCTTGTGTAAAGAAATAAGGATTTTATTATTGCTAGAGAGGAAGGAGAGTGCATTGTTTTTGCAAATACTGTACAACAAAATCTAACCAGTGAAATAGAACAAAGTGTGAGGTGGGCTATCATAGCTTAACACGGGCCATCATGCATTGGACCCTCTATGCAGGAAAGAAAAAGGCGTTACAAACTAACGGGATATTAACTCTGCTCTGACACTACGTGCTTCCCTACCACAAAGAGGTTGGCAAATTGGACCTAATTAGAGAATAGTGACAGGATCTATGTAATACAGGGCAAAAATGCATGTGGAGGAAGATACATCATTAACCACCTACCTGAATTGCAAATAATTAAAACCTATAGGTGGTTGTATTTGCACTTTTAATGCTAAAGGTGCTGTCCATGTTGTATGAAGCATGATTGAAAATAAGAAAAAAAGCTTATTCTTACCCTAAATAATTTACATTTTAAGTTGAAATTCCAGGGTGATACAGCAAACTGCATACAAGACTGATGTACTTAATAATGAGAAACAAATAGATATACTTAGAATACAGTTTCTGGGGACCAAAGATTTTTGAGAGGATGGTTCACAGATGAAGTGACACTAAGCTCTTTCCTTTCAGGAAGGAGAGAAAGCAAACAAAATGAAGCTAATAAAGTCAAGAAAAGACATTTGTCAAACAATCCAGTTTCATCAGAAAAGGAGGCTTCTTCAGTACCTAAGTAGGGAAACCAAGTCATGTTCTCATTCAGTGTAAGTTCTGGAAGTTTCCTGCTCCAAGTACTGCAAGGTCTAGTGGCCTAATTAAGCACAATCAAGCACTAGCAACATTATTAAGCTTTTCTTTAAATGGGTTACAACCAAAAAATTGTGTGGACTTAACAAAGCAGTATATCACAAAATTAGGAACTTTTTATGAGACAAGTAGACTGAGAATATCAGTGATAATTGGTTATTGTTTAAGAATAGTTTGGTAGGTGCATCAGCCCCCTAAGTCTGCAGTTAAGGAATGAAGCTACAAATTGGCTGATGGAAAGAGAATGCACAGCTTTGTCCACCTATCCCTCAATCTATGTGAAACAAATGGAAAAGGGGCAATGGATAGTAATAAATATGTAATTAAGAACACAACCCACAGAAAACGACTACTTCATTTGTCAAAGACAGGCTCAAGGAATGTCTTAATTACAGTAACAATACTGTTGGAGGAAGCAGAAACTCAGTAGACAACTTTTCAGTTGCATGGGGAAAGATACAAAGACAAGGTTACCCTGCACATTATGAACCCTCGTGTTGTGGTGCGACTTTAGAATAGGTTTGAGAAGAAGCTGCAAAGTGTTCTACTAGATTTTCAATTGGTGTTAATGAAAGATACACTTTAGTTCAATCATGCTTATTGAAAGCTGCAGCAGGAATTGCTGCATGGAGGCCCTTGTGTGGTTCAGCAGGCCTGTCATCAGGTCTTGATTTTGCGATGCCTTTGGAATGAATGGGTGTATAATCCATTAAATTAGTCTTCCTGATATGTAAATACAGTGGGGAAAAAAATCAAAAGAACCTAGTTTTGGCCTGCCTGCCAGTGTTTAAGTGAAGTATCCCTTGTGAAGCACTTTAAACGCGCTTCGCCTCAAGAAGATCTCGCAAGGATCAGCTCCAAAGGGTATTGAGTTATGAACTGCAGGAAACGTCACTGAGATCCAAGCTGGTTTGACCTTTATGAGCTGATGACAGTTAAAATAACAACCCAGATTTTAAGAAGGCTGGTGACATGCTGCACAAAGTGCCTGTACGCGAGGCCTGACACCCACGAGATGGCGCCACGGGAACAGAGAATAATAAGAATTGAGGTTAAATCGAACACTGGCTTGTCATTGCCTTAAGATGTACCGACACCTACTTTAGTTTAAGTAACAGTAGGACAATTCCACAGGTATTTCATAGAATGTTTGTCAAACCTTATATTTTCAGGCACTCCTCCTGGCAGGACTGTTTTTGGTGTGTTTTGGTGGGTTTTTTTTTCTTTTTTTTGTGAAAATGTATAGATGAAAATAGTAATTTTGGGCTAAAATTTAATGGCACTATGTTTATTGCTCTACTAAATATAAGCTCTGACATCAAAATGATCCTTAAAATACTTATAGGCCATTTTCACAGTACATAAGTTTAATAGCAGATCTAGAGGCTGATGGCTTTAGGAGAAAAACAAATTCTTAACAACAGATTAATTTCCCAAATTAGAAAAAGAAATTAAGCAAGAGAAGAAAAGCAAATAAAATTTCTAAAAAGAGTTGACTCTACTAAGAGTGTTTGTCCAAATTTCCGGTGAGGCAGGTTTTGGAATGAGTGTTAGTGGTGAGGGTATTGAAGACAAGAGTCAATGAAGTTTGTCCCACTGAGGTGAAATCCTGTAACTCTTGTTTGAGGAGCAGATCCATAGATAAATAAGTTATACTATCTGAGAGATTTTAAAAATAATATGTGTCTATTGCAAACAGCCAATAGAGCTTTATCCACAAATTTCTGCGTGGAGCTCCAACTTCCATTTGAGCTGTACCAACTCATTCAGATGATCTCAGAAGGTCCCTTCCAAGCTAGATGATTCTGAGATTCTGATTACAAACTTTTTTTCCTACTTTTTTTTTTTAAAGTCCACCCTTGATTGCCTCAGTGTAATCTATTGCCTTGATCACATCTATAGCATAATCTCATCTGAGCTAAAGCTTTCTTCTAGAAAATAAACTCGATTATACCAACATGACAACAGTGCTCTGCTAATCCTCCAAATGGTCCCACATATGAATTATGCAACTATGCAGTCTTTTGTGTGTAAACACTTGCCCAACACTGGTATTTGGGATGAAAGGGTGGCTAAAAGAATTGAAGATACAACACATTTAAGTGCTGTGAGAAGTATCTAGGTACTTTTTTGAATCCATAGTGAAATCCTGTGACTGTATTTTCTGGGTTGCATTTGCATTCTGGTTTCCTGAGGTTATGCAAGACGACTGCAATCTGCTTCCCATATGAAATGGCTATCAATTGCCATTAGATACTAACTCACTACCTGCACCTTGGGTTTCTTAGTAACTGAAAACACATGCTATGATACTAAGTTTCCCTCACATGCTTGGGTTTCTTTGACACAGATTGTCTGAATATTAGGTAGTGGTGAAAAGATGCTCAACTGTTTCTTTGACACAAGGAGCTCACTCCAGGCAGCTACAGTAACTATACAAAACCAGAGTGAGTCAAGAATAGCAAAAGCCAGGATATTTTTTCATCAGTCATATCACAGAGAAACAAAGGAAGTATTTTGGGCTTACCCTCACAGCTATGGCATAGTGCTGCAGAAACTGCTTTAGTTGAAGCTTACAACCTTGGTCCAGCTGTCTTCCCAAATGCTTAATCCATTCTGAATTGTCTGGAAAAGAAAAAGATGGAAAAGGCCTACTACAAATATTCTAGTTCCATTGATCCCTGAAAGAATATAGTTAAAGTCATTCCCTCGTTCCTGAAAAAGAAAAAAAAAAATCCTCCTGACTTTAAAAAAAGCATCTGGGTTAATGCTTAGCTGGTTAAAATGTGGTTACTTGGTCTCCTATTTCAACACAAACATTAACTCAGCATCACACTATACCGTGTCTTGTCCCTCTCCCTTACACCTGAAGAGAAACACAAATAAAAAAAAATATATCACAGAGAAATCTGTGATATTTTTCCTCCATTCAGAGGAAAACCAAGCTTTCTGTTACTCAGTATCATACACAAAATAGTTGAATTGGGCTTGACCTAGGCTTTTCTTTCTGAAGTGTGCTGTGATAATTAGGCACTAGATGTATGGGGAGCATTGGTGATACCATGAGCCTATCTGGATACCTGAATCCCACATTTGGTAAGCAGTTAAGGAAGATTCTAATAAAATCAATCCATAAGTAAAATGAGAGGAAAAAGTGGAAACACATAATGACTACAAGTTATAAAAATACAGGTTAAATTAACAGTGAGAGTACAGGAAATAATGACTTCCGTAACATCTGGAAGGATGTCAGATTTACAGAAGTGTGGCCTGACTATAACTTTCAATTTGTGGACATTAATTTATACATATTCTTTCTTTGGCAACAGTGGCATGACTTGGGTGAGCGAATGATCTGAGTATGAAAACCATAAATCTTAAGGGTCAAAGGAAACACAGCTGAAGAAATAATCTACTTTCTACCCTACAGAAACAGCTAATACATTAGTATTCACCATCCATTATATTTATATTAACCATATAGAATATTTATGGGCATAGGGGTGAAAGCAGATTATCCAAACTGAAAATGTCATCAGTGTAACCATATTGCTGGAATAATAAATTTCAATGTCCTATGTATTTTCCCTAGAAGTGGGGAAGATATTTCTTGCTTTTTAATCCAGGACCATTAACAGCCACAGCAGATACATGGTAATTCAGACCTATGTCACCAAACTTAAGATAGCAAAATAAAGAAGGCAAGCCTAGAGGTCATCTGATCTCTCCTTCTGACCCAAGGCTGGATCAGAGACATTCGTGCCCATCTTGCCAGGAGTTTGTCTAGGCTGCTCTTGAAGACCTTCAGCCTTTCCATATGGCGTTCTACCTGCCACAGCAGGACTTGAATGGCCCTGACCAGCCCCCCAGAATAACCCCCATGCCTGTCCTTGGGTCCAGGACCCTCATTTTAGCCCAGTCCAGGGCCATCAGTCCCTACCCCAGCTTGGCTTGGCTTGGCTTGGCTTGGCCCAAGTCTGATCTTGCCTGATCCCAGTCTGCTGTCTGACTCCTTGGCCTGCCCTGGGACCTGCCTGATGACTTAGGCTTGGAACAGCCTCCTTTGGCCTGCCCTAATTCCTCTCTTGGAATTGGTGTGTGTCTGCCCTGCTAGATGTGGCACTGCACGTGGCTCCTGGCTGCCAATCCCTAAGGCAGCATCTGACCTCTGCTCACTTTGATGCCACCATCCTCCTGCACAATCCCTTGCAGTACTTCACGGTGAAGAAGTTTGGCCTGCTCCCAGCTGAAATCTTCCCTGCTACATTTTAACATACTGTTTTATTTTCTGTTCTCCATGAACTTGGAGAACATCACCTCCCTTTCTTCTTTGCAGTAGTGTTAGAAAGATTTGAAGACAATTACCATGTCTCCTCTAATATTTTCTTTTCTGTGGTAAAAAAACCTGAAATCACTTAGTCCTACCTGTATGTTGTGTTTTATTAAATTTTAGTTACTCTCATTTGGAGTCTTCAGCTGATACACATCTTTCTTGAAATATGATGCCCAAAACTGGACAAAATACTCCAGCTGAGGCCTTACCAGTGCTAAGAATAACAGAAGAATTATGTCACCTGTCTATAAATTATACCCCTGTTTATATTTCTCATTACAATGTTTTTCTCTTTTGCAACAGCACAGTGGTGTTCACTGATGTTGAACTTGAATTTCACAATAGTCCTTAAAGCCTTCTGCAATGGTGTGAACTATCCAGTTATTCCTTAGGCTGTGCATCTTGTTGCTGAATCCTGATTTACTGTAGAATTGTGCACATTCCCTTATTGAGTGGCTTTTTTTCCACAAGTTTCTCTAATTTTTAAAAATACATTGGAATTTTCAATCTAGCTTTCATCCCTTAGGCCCTTGGGGTTATATTCTGTGTGCACATGTGGCTGCCCCCGCCTCTTCTTATATCAAATACTTTTCCTTCCTATCAGCAAAGTTGTTAATAACACAGAAACATCAGTTATCATTTTGATTCAATGTTAACATCATAGTATGGTGAATAAGATTTGTCAGAGGACATTGTAAGAAAAAAACCACTGTATTACATTGGTATACTCCTTGATTATTGCAGTTCAGGGTTGCTGCTGCTGCAGTGGATTGACTTGAGAACATGACAGTGGGGTGATGGAGAAACAGGTTCACAACAAAGCTTGTGATTAATTGTACATACCATGCTTCTGTAGTTTTTATTTATTTATTATTGAATATTATTTTTTTCAACATGAGGAATTCCCTAATATTTTTTTAAAAATGCCAGAAAATGATGAGCTTTGCTTAGAAGGCATTTCCTGTCTGTCTGGTGAATTAGGTAAAATGTGGGTCTGATGCTGCAGTCCATTTAAAATGGAATCTCAGCTGGGTCACATATGCAGTTGATGTAAATCAGTACGACTTCATTTACCCTAGCTAGGAAGCTGACAGGTATTCCCAGTTTAGCCACTGGGAACTTTCTGGGTCTGATCTTATCAGAGGTGTAAGTATGTCTTGCCTTTTTTAGGCTTTACTAAAGCATTTGAAATAATTAGGAAGTGTACTTATTTAATAGTAGCCTTGAGATTATTTTCTTTAAAAAACAAATTATAATGCTGAAAATGTATCATGTTCTGTTCCTTGAAACAATATGGGAAATGTCTGAAAGTAGGCAAGTCTTAGCTCTGTCTCCTTAGGCCTGGGACTGCACCAAAGGATGCAATAACAGCTTGAAGGTAAAATGTCTTCATCTTAAATTATTCAGTAGAAGTAAAGAGCATTAAATCATCCACATAGTCACCTTCATCTTACTTGTCTTACCTGAGAAAGACAAGTATTGATATAAAGTAGACCTCAGCCACAGAAAAGCATTTATCCCCTAGACCAGGGTTCTTCTAACCTGTTACAGGATGTGAACTATGCTTCACTTATTCTCATCTAGCTTCAACACAGTTTTTACTGGGAAAGTCTGCTTTTGATCTGCGATTCAATTTCAATATCTCTCATCCAAAATTTCTCAAGCAGTCATTTTTACTTCCACTTACAGAACAGCCATGTAAATCCTTCAGTGATCTCCTCCTCATAATATTTCCTAAAACTTTTGGGCAAATACTTACAAAACTGTTCTCAGGATGTGTGTCATATGTCTTTTACAGAAAAAACCCTAAATCATCTAAAAGTCACCACCTTCCTTTTTGCTGAGCCTGATACTGAAAGTGACTGGACTTCTCATGACTGCTTGTTGTCTTCAGAGAAGTGAATTTAATGATCTCACTTCGCTTTCTAGTGAATATGTTAGCATAATTTATGACTCCCACAGCACAAGTGGCTGAAAAGATAAAGTCTTGAAAACAAATTTTTCTTTTACTAATATGAGTCATCTCAGATTACTGCTGAGGGACATTGCCTGGCTTAGGCCAGGGAAGATTGAAGTCTCCGTCTCTGTGCTTCTCCATATGGAGAGACATAGAGGAGCTAAAGAGGAGTATTTCTCCAAGGTGATTGCTATGTCCTCTGTCCTTCTCCAACAGCTTAAATTGCCAATAGCGTGTTTAAACTCAGATGTATTGTAACACTTGTTATAACTTGGGACTGGCTGTCTTTTGAGCTCTAAGTCCTGCCTCAGGTGGACAAGGGTCTTCTGCTCAGTGTTGATCTAGTCTAAGGTGACCTGATATCTTGGTGATCGTGATAACAACCTGACATCCAGAGGCTGTCCTGGCTTTTGAGTAAAACTTACTGTGACTTGCACTGTCATGTTGTGAGCTGAGTGGGCACTTTGGTATGCAGGGGATACACCTTTAAAATACTGCCTTTTAGATGTGCTTGAATTGATGTTAGGTACCTTAGGTTCAAAATGCAGGCTTTTCCTAAGGATTTCCAGAGCCTGATATTAAAGAATCATAGAATCATAGAATGGTCTGGTTGGGAAGGGCCCCCAAGGATCATAGAGCTCCACCCCCCCTGCCACAAGCAGGGCCACCAACCTCCAGGCCTGGATCTACACAAGGTTGCCCAGGGCCCCATCCAACCTGGCCTTGAACACTTCCAGGGACGGGGCATCCACTACTTCTCTGGGCAGCCTGTTCCAGCACCTCACCACTCTTTCTGTAAAAAACTTCCCCCTAATATCTAATCTAAACCTTCCCTCCTTTAGTTTTAATCCATTCCCCCTTGTCCTGCCATTATCTGTCCTTTTAAAAAGTTGAATCCCCTCCTGCTTATAAGCTCCCTTCAGGTACTGGCAGGCTGCAATGAGGTCCCCCCGCAGCCTTCTCTTCTCCAGGTTGAACAAGCCCAGCTCCCTCAGCCTTTCTTTGTAGGGCAGGTGCTCCAGCCCTCTAATCATCCTTGTGGCTCCTCTGAACCCTCTCCAACAGTTCCACATCTTTCTTGTATTGGGGGCCCCAGCTCTGGACACAGGACTCCAGATGGGGCCTCACGAGGGCAGAGTAGAGAGGGACAATCCCCTCCCTGTCCCTGCTGGCCACCCCTCTTCTAATGGAGCCCAGGATCCCATTGGCCTTGCGAGCTGCAAGAGCACACTGCTTGTCTCATTTCTTTAACAATAAAGTCAGGAAGTCAGATTTCATTTTAAATATTTGATTTAGTGTTTAGATTATGTTACTTCATGAGAACCAGAGGATGAAACTGAAAACGCTTTAGTCTTGAAACTTATTAATCTCCTTTTGCTCTTTAATGTGATTAAAAGTTAAATTAGTTAAAAAAATATTGTTCTAATAATCTCCCAAGTGATTGCTAAAAGATGAAATAGGACTTGGAAAGTATTATCCCAAAAGTGGTGAAAGAAAAAAACACTTCTGGATTTGAAATTCTACTGTGCAGGATGCTAATGAAAACGGTGGGTCAGGAAATCATGCAAGGAAAATGGTATTAACTTCAAGATTTGTAAGTCACACTGAAAAAAATTATGAAAGAAAAGCTGACATCCAGAAGGCTTGAGCTCCTCCAGGCCTTGAACATTTATATTGCTACACTTGAAAAATTATTACCACATATGACATTTCTACCTGTATTCTTCGCTCTTCTTAGTGGCAGTTCCCCAGTCTGGTAATTCCTACCTCTCTGTTCTGAAGTCAGTAACTCCTTTTCCTCTACTATTCCACCCAGTTTTTCTTGTTTTACTTCCCAACATTTGAATGTCTTAATCCTGAAATACATCCCTGAACTCTTGAAACTGTATGTTTTAAGTTTACAGTTCATCACAGAGCTGGCCTGTAGCAGATAATTTCCTCCCATTCCATGAACAGTGGCCTCACAGATATCCCACCTTCACAGTTTTCCCATCTTAACAGCAACCTCTCTGCCATTGTCCTCTGCATATTCAGTTGTTCCTGCTCCATGCTCATCCTTATTCCAGTTATCTCCGTCCCTACATGCCTGCCCATCCACTGGCCCTTTCTTCTTATTATTTCCAAGCTCTTCCTCATTTTCCATCATTTCCAGAGGCTGGAGCTTGTCCAGTCTTAAGGAGATGAACAATCAGAACTGTCTCTAGGGGCATCTCTGGGATCCCAGCCTATAGCCAGGCAACCCTTTCCCTTCATTCCTGCCTGAATCACACATACCCATATCCCATCAGCTGTGTGTCATCTAAGGAGGGGTGAAGTTGGGGAGCTTGGACAGATCACTGGGGCTCCAGAAAAAAGTTGTTTGCAGTCATGCTAGAGATCAGCAATGAAGAGAATGTTTAAACCCTTCATGTTGGTCACCATGAAATACTGTCGTGTGTCTGGAGATTGGCAAGGAAGAGAAGACTTTCATTTTGCTTGAGAAGGAGGTGTGATTTGAAACTAATTTATAGGGTGGTTGGGCAACTGACTTGAAAATAAGTGGAATGGTCCAAATGGCTATGTAGCTGGAGAAAAAGGTACTGGCTGTGTGCAGTCTATGCTGCAGAATGCCTAAAGGTATTGCCTGGGCTGTGTAAATGCAGCAGGGTGACAGGAACGCTGCATGCAGTTTTTCAGGGAACTTGCAAACAGGTTTGTACTAATGGAGTGGCCCTTGGTTCAGGGAGCTCTTTCTGGGAGTCAGGAGCTCCACTGGGATCAGGGGGGTCAAGGAAAAAGGAAGAGCAGTTGGCCAATGTATTTCTCAACAAGCATGTGTGCGACTGAGGGGACAGCAGTGCAATATGATTTGAAGGTCCATTTGGGGTGCCAGCTTCTAGAGTTGTATATTTAAATTAGGACCTGGTTTATGTTAAAATATTGCCCTGGTTCTGACCAGGCCAGAGTTAACCTCCCCAAGCAGCCAGCCCAGGTGAGCTGAGTTAGCCTGGGCTGTTCCCACACCACCTGGCATCACTCCCCCATAAAAGGGGCTGCTCCAGACAAGCACTTCTGGTGTCTCTATGGCAGTCTGAGTGTGGCTGGGGTAGTCCTTGTGTGGTGTAGTACTCTGTGCTATCATCAGGTTGGTAAGGTTCTCTGTGTTATCACTGAGTGTGAGAGAAAGTTGCTATGGGCTGTTATTGTTCCCCTTTCATAGTGATTTTGTTGGTAAGCTGTCCTTATCCCAAGCCATGAAGGCTCTGCCTCTTTCTCCTCCTGGAGTGAGTGGTGTGTGGTGCTCAGCCTGCTTGGGGCTGAACCACCACAAGTATATATTAATATTTGTGTATCCTCCAAATTCTGTGTTTATAACTATAATAATAATTATTCAAGGGTAATGATTTTAGGCAGGCAGCCTAAAAGCAGTAACTCCAGGAGTTCATCCAAGTGCTGAAATATGAAAGCCTTCCAAGGGAAGGCAGGGTCACAGGAAGGCCTGGTTTGTATCCATTTACCCTGAGAGGACACGTAATCTTAGTTCCAATTGGATGAATGCATATGCTACAAGTAGTAACTATGGATTGTGTGCTGCCTTTATAAAGTGTTTGGATGTTCCAGTCAAAAATCTTCAAATGGAGAACAGCTTCAAAGGATGAAGAGTTAGAGTCAAGAAGTACAGGACCTGCCTTCTGAATTGTGCTGTCAGTACGTGATGTGATAGATACAAGTATATTGATGCAGATATAAACCAAACTAGTAAACTGGCAGGAGAGCTGTAAATAATATAAAAATCTGAGAAAGGAATAATTCAGTGGTCAGAGCAGAACAACTACAGCTGTAGAAAAACATCAAAGGCTTTTGTATCAGGGTATTATTGTTCTTACAGCCTTCCTTGGAGTTTATGGGAGTCTGGTGCCTTCATTTCAGGTGACAGGAACTGTTCTGTATCCAGGCTGCAGTGAGGTTGGTACAGAGATGAATACTAAATCACTTCCAGAGGAAGCTGACAATGCTTCCTTGTGTGTCTACAAATGAAATAGAAAAGGCTATTTTATGTCTGTATGGGAAGTTTTCTCCCTTTTGTCTAAAGTGCACCTTGGCATACCTTTGAAGGTGGGGAAGCGCAGGGGAGATGGCCTGCTGCTTATGGAAGCAAAACAACATGACTATACAGCTCTCTTCTTTCAAGCAGTTCTCTTTATTTTTTTTTTTCCAGATACAGTAAGCTAAAAAATGTTGCTAAATTGTTGTTCACCAGAGTGTGCAGGTTATTTGGTTTTTAGCTCACTAAAGTCTGTGCTGAACTGGTGTCAGGACTGCTGAGGGTATTTGATAGTCTTCTCGTGCTCAGTTGTATGTTCTCCTATGTAACTGCTTCAAGTTATGAATAGGCTTTACATGTCCCAGAGAGATTTGTTGCTAACCAATTAGCACTAATAATATTACTTTCTTTTTCCTGTCAGAGTAGGCTTTTGTACTTTAGTGTAGTGGGAAGAGGATGGGCATCTTAATTACTGAGGGCTGGATCATGCTGCCTTGGAGGAAACTCTGTGGGAGGAATACAAAAGAGCAAGATTACTCCATCAGAAAAGTAGTACAAGGCAAATTTCTCCTTCCCTGCTGCACAGAAGGTGCTGGGAACCCTGTCTCTAATACTTGTAAACAATCTGACCTCAGCAGCATTTGAACTTTGTTCTCTTCAGATTCTTACAGCACTACTTAATTAAAACCAGAAGATTGTTTTTATCTTCTTTGTAGACTCTCCATAGCACCTGGGAAATGAACAACTAACACTGGGCTTCCTCACCTTCAGGATTCTCAGAAACCATTGGAAAGTCATCTGAAAATGTTCACCCTGACTGCATATACATAAGTATTTAAAATTATCTAGATAGGCATACTTATTTTTAAACTTACTGCTATCTAAGTAGGGTTTAACATGCAGGTAATTTTGAATTATGTTTTGTGTGCTGTAATAAGGCAGAATACAATGACCAAAACATCATGTTTTGTTCTGTTTTCCTCATAAACATTTTAAGATAAATAATTGCCCCAGGGTTAAAAAACCACACACCAATAATTTGTAAGTATTGGACAAAGTGCCAAGGGAGTCTAATAGTATTTAGATCACTGTGGAGAGGGTGCAAATGCAATAGAACATGGTCACAGTCACTCTTTTCCTGTGGACTGCTAAGAGCAGAAATGAAGCTTTTGGAGAGTGAATTAAATCAACCTGAGAAGCTTCAGATGAAGACACTCCTTGAGAAAACTAAATGAAACAAGTTTTATTGGGGGTTGATTAAATAATCCACATGATTTTTGTTATGATTCATGTTTATATTTTATTATTCTTTGTCATTATTTCTTACTATGCAGAATAGTTCATAAACCTTGTTTAATAGGTATGCATTTAATTAATCTACAGAGAATCATTAATTCTTGATTTAGCATAGCACAGTGATGTTATGATAAAAACAAAGCTTCATAATGATGAGTGGGAGAAGGTACAGAAAGGAAGCCTCTCAGAAAGTTGCTGTGCTGTAACCACATTACTGCTAATGGAAGTAAGTAGACAGGAGGCTGCTATGGCCATGCACACTGCTAGCATTAGGAAAGCTCTGCTTGCACTCCTTCCTCCCCCAGTTTGCTCCCAGTGGTTCACCCTCCTTTAATCCATGTTTTGATAAGAAGGTGAGCAGAGAAGGGGGGAGTAATCACTCCTTCATGGGTTGGAGCACTGGGATCATTTGACAGAAACAAAACAAAAGCAAACTGCCTGGGCAGTGGAGGCATGCTGTGTTTGTATCCTGTCTTTTGGAAAGAACAAATAGTCTGTCAGAGATACAGGAGAAAGATAATGCAGAGGAGCTTGCTGGTTTTGTGTCACCATAACCTTAAATAGAGAAAGGATGGTTGTTGTTTCCCTATTTGTAGCCATAGCCAAGGGAAACAATAACCTTGCATATATTGTCTGCTGTTGGACCTTAGCAGAGTGAAATATATATATGTAGGTGGAAGGTTTTGAATATTGAATCCTTTTTTGAAGCTCAGATGTTCCCAGCTTCCTCCCAATAATACATCTTTCAGCAAGCCTGGGAGGCCTAAATCAATTATTTACTGTGAGTTCTCTGCTTGATCTTGGTTTTTTGCCAGTCTGACAATCCAAGGGCAGCAAAACTCACTGCAATGTCTCCTTCAGGCTGCAGATTTTTCACTCCTGATTTCTCTGGTGCAGGTGGGATGATATGATGATGGCATGTGGCTGTGGCTGAAGCAAAGTGTGCTCCCACTTGTCTAAATGACTCCTGAGCCTTTCTAGCTGCCTGCTGCAACGCTGGCTGCCCTGATGCTTGGCAGGAAAATTAAAATATGACAATTGTGGCCTGGCTGCTGAGTTTTCTCATTTCATGGCCCCTAGGCTTACCTGATCCTGTCAGTTGTTTCTCCCCTCTAGTTCTCATGAAAACTTCATGCTTCAAAGAGAAACAGATAATAAAGCAGCTGGAGCAAGTATTTTCTTTCTCTGTGACCCAGCCAGCATCCAGCAGAGAAACTGCTTATAGTTGTGTGTCAGGGCATTGGCTCAGACAGCCTCGGGTGTACCCTGCAGCTGCTTCTCAGCTAGATGGGGAAGGGGCAGGAAAGGCACCATGTGAGGGATTGCCAGCTACAGCAATACCAGTTGATCCTATCAAAAGTTTCCATGTTTTCAATTCAGCATCAAATATTATTTTTTCCTAAGTCAAATTGGCACCACAGGGACTACAAGCCAGCAGCAAGGTGAAGGCACAGCACCTCTGCCATGCTCGTGTGTAAGAAAACATTTACTTTCCGGCATTGGGTTTGAAAGTTGGGGAGCAAAGAATGGAACTCCATGCAAGATGGAGGAAGGAGATTCAGTCAAACTGTGGATGAAAGATGACTTTCTGGATATTCACACCAGTTCTGTGTACCTGTCTCACACTCATAGATGCTCTCTGTCGTTCAGTCCCGCTGTTCTTCTGCATCCTGTGGAGGCCTCACTCCCCGTATCTGTATCCCTCTGTGTGAGGGAGGAGACTGCAGCATCCTACTGTACCTTCCCAGGTATTCCTGGGCACAGATAAAAGCTAAATGGCCCACTGAGACATTTTTCCATTGATGGGTCTGTGTGTGACAGTTACATGGCAGAGTTGTATGGCAGCTTGGGAGAGCACTTTCCTGGGAAGAAAGTCACTTTGAGGACACTTGTGGACCAAATATCACTCCCTCAAAGAAACCACTGGGACTTAGCCACCTAGTCTCTACTGTAACTTCTTGAGCTGCTTGGCACATGATCAGGAGGTGTAAGAGCCCAGACTGGGAGTGCAATGAAGCTTCCACAACTGGCAGGAGTGGTACCATGCACCAGGCCAATGGAAGGTGAGACCACATTGGTCTTCAAAAATCAGTGATGTGCCCACATGCTACCAGTCTGTGTGTTGCCTGCCCTGTCCTCCCCCAGTCCTCTTTCACCACCACAGCTCACATTAAGATGTTATTTATTGACAGCTTTACAGTAGTGCTGGGGGATTGTTGATCCTCTGATGTCAGTGAGTACAGCAGAGAAGGCCTCAACATCATAACTACAACTCAGACATCCATCTGTGTTTTCTTTTGCAGAGGTTTAAGCTAACATGATTTCTCTCATGCTTTCTACTGTTTAACTGCAAATATGAAGAATTCTCTTGGTGGGGTAGTTGTGCTGCAATTTAGTAAATGACAGCAATTCAGTTGTGATTCTTAAGGCAGATGGTGATGCACACCCAGTTGGTGTTGATGGTTGGTTTTAGAGCAATCACTCAGGTCCATGATTGGTAATTTAATAACAAAGAAATGGCCAGCAGAATGTTCACTCCATTAAAAAGGAGACTGCTTTAAATGTTGCTGAGCACGTAATCTTTCTGAGACCAGTATCTTGACTTTAGACATACAGTATGAGCCAGAAAACCTGTGAAGGTGGTGCTCAGACACCAGCTCAGACAGCGAAGAATGTAGAGCATGTGGATTTGCTGAGGCTGTGCCTTAACACAGCTCAGTGACTGAAAGCTCCTGTGAAACCTCTCCAAGGCTTCCTCGTGGGTTAGAGGTGCTGCTACAGTTACCTTAGAAGGTCTACTGCTGATGGAAACCTAAGAAGATTTCTTACATATACCTGAGCCTTTGTGTAAGCCTCATAATGTCCAGGTGTGCAACAAACACCCCTGACAAAGGGTTGGACCTTGGTTTTAGCATGAGGTCTGCCTGAGAGCTGCCTTGTTCAGACAGTCGCTGCAGTAATGTGCCTTTTAACCAACCCAGCAAAGTACCTGGGCTGAGCCAGGAATCTCACAGACAAATGTCTTTGTGTAACTCCAGTGAGCTAAAGGGAGGTGAAACAGGTAAAACAGGATGGGAGTACGGCTACGTTTTCTTTGCTGGAAGACTTAAGGCTTTTTTCTCTCCTTACTGGGGCTTTGGTAAAGCTAATTTACCTGTTCTAGCCATGATTTAGTGTGTTTTAATTAGGAACTTGCAGGATGGGGAAATCTTTAATAAGAACAGGATAAAGTCCTTTGTTACCAGTAGTCCTGGAGGGGGGATTGGGGAGGGAACATAAGTCTCCTTTTCAATAAGGGACATTTTTCAGCTGCTTTTTTAATCTGTTCCACTCAGAAATTTGAAAAGAAACTTGAGGGTGAGGTAAAGGTCCTTTTCTACCTTAATATGTCCCTCTGTGGGATCACACTGAGTGGTTTGGATGGCCCACACTGTGGAACCTGTCAGCTCAGTGCAGCATCCACCCATGCAAGTGCTGCATGATGAAGGCCATCAGCAAATGTTACATTCCTGACTTCTGTTGTGTGGTGTGGTCAGTTCCCTGCCCACCAACAGAAATTGGCCAGTTTGTATAATCACCTCCTGGTTTGGTCTGCTTTAACTATTTTTTTTTTTTTATTGCTAATGTAGAGAGACCAGTGAGTTACAAAGAGCAGCACATAATGAAAGATGGAGATTCTGTGTGTACATTTACATCTATAATTAATTTTAGCTAATATCAAAATTAGGAAAATATCTAAAGGATCTGTATTTTGGCTTTCAATTTCTTTCAGTCCTTTACCATGTAACTGTAGCTCTGATCATATTCATTCAGCATGCTGTTAAGTGGAAAATCCCAACAACTCCATTTTGATAGAATCCATACTGAAAATTGGAAAAATAAGATTAAAGATTGTATTTTTCACTTCTGGGCTTTATCAGGCTCTAGGAAAAATTTTACATTTTCAGCTGAAGAGAAACTGAGTAGCCAGAGCACAAAGATGAAGGATGATGAAAGCAGCTGAGAAAGAAGAGGAGGAGGTGAATCAGAGAAAAAGGGGTGGAGGAAGTATGAAAGGGTCAGGTGGCTTACTAGGAAGACAAGAAAAGGATCAAAGGGTAGGAAGCCAAGTGCTAGAAGAAAGAATTATAATTTTCAGCAGCTGGAGAGAAGTCTAGAATAGAGGATGCACAGTTGGAAAGGGAAACTGAAAGGTACTAAATCAAAAATGATAGTAAAACAGAACTTGTGGGAGAAACAGTAGAGGAGAGCAAAGAAAAATAGCTGCTAGATGGAGGAACATACTGTCATTTGTATCAAGGGATGGTGGCATAAAAACAGCAATAGCTTTTGACTTCAGCTATTCTGAGAAGTGTTGGAAACCCTTTTGCAGTGGGGCAAAGAGAAATGTACTTCCAATTTTATGTTCAGCTGAGGCTCTTCAGCAAACTGGTGGAAACAATTAGCACAGCTGATTGGTTTGGGGTTCTTTGAATACTGGTTGGCAGTACTGCACCTCTTCTTGCCTAACATGATGTATACAAACACTTCTTTCCAACAGTCAAGTTACAAATGAAGAAAATAATGAGAAACTCCTGATAATTATGATCCTGCTTTTATGGTCTTGAGCTTGGTCTCAGGGGCTGAAGGATGAACTTCAGGTGGGAATGGGTTGACCTTCAGGAAAGTCATCAGGTGGGAATGGGAGAAAATCAGAGTGGTCTTTCTCCTTTTCTGGCTAGTGGGTGTGGGTTGTTTTTTTCTATAGCAGCTTCTGTTGCAGTCTTTTTCTGTGTGTTGTGGAGAGATCTGGGCTTTTCCTCATGGGACCCTGCAGTGGACTCCATAATTTCTTTGGACTCCTTTCATATTTATGCTGAAAATGATCAGTGAAACCCCTTTTTATGCTTGTTTTCTTTTGCTTACAGCTTTTTCCTACTATATTTTGCAGTTATTTCTGCATTCTCTACTATGTCATAATCTCTTTGAAGGCTTTTATTCCCATACTATCTTAACAAATGATTAAGATTTTTAACACCTGTCCTACATCTGGCCTGAACCATGATTATGGCAGAGCAAAATAGGGTTTTCACCCTAATTTTATGATGAAATTAAGGAAAAAAATTAGAAAAATTAGGCATAGACAGTGTTTTCTCTAGAGAAAAGAAAGAGGGTGCCAAGAGAGTAAAGGTACTGTTGTAAAATAGGCTCTGTTCACTGAATCCTAATTACTGATGAAATTCCAGCCTGTCTTCAATGAACTGAATAACAATATTAATAATTTCAGTTTTAGTGCCATTAATGTAAATGACAGAAGTCCTCCAGTTCACCCTCCCTCCCTGCAGTGTTTTGTCCACTAACAAGGGAAATATGCCAGGGATGATACATCAGCAGAGGAACACTGAATTCAGCCTCAGTCACAAAATATTGAGCATTTGATGGAATAAATTATCTGGTATGCAGGCTGTAGAAAGGCCTCAGAGGTAGTAAAAAAAGTCAGTGGTATTGTTAAATTTTGAACCAGATCCTTTAACCTCTCCCCAGGACTTTCTTCTAAGGGTGTGACTCAGTTTTGAACATAACCCAGTGTAATGAAATGTCAGCAGAATGTGCTTCATGGGAAAACCTAGTTGCTTGAGAAACGTAAAAGAAAGCAGGAAAAAGAACCTGGTGGAGAATTGTGCATCCTGAAAGGGAGATGGAAATAACAGTCTGACTCCTTGGCTTTCTGAGAGTCCTCCTAGTGTTCTGATGGTAAAAATGGGCGATAAAATGGGAGGACTTTATGTGCATATGCAAGAGATGTTATTCCCCTCTCGTGGTGACTCTTGTTATTCTAACCTGGTGGGCATCTTGTCAGGGTAATTTGTAGAAGACTTGTACATGTGTGTGTACATGAAGCTGAAGAGAACAATATCACAAGAATCAAGAATGGAATTGGCTATTCACTGTCACAAAAAGAATAAGTAGACAAACTATCTGGTGGACATACATTGGCACACTGGGGAAAAAAAAAGGCTGTTGCCTTGCAAAGAAACTGCTAATTTTCTCCTTTTGACCCCTTTTTGTGCTCACCTCTAGTTGTCGTGTGGCTGTCTCAAATCATGAGGTCTCACAGAGTTGTAAGGGTTGGAAGGGACCTCCAGAGATGAGTTCCAACCCCCCTTTCAAAGCTGGTTCCCTAGGACAGGTTGCACAGTCTCCTGCGCAGATGCTGAATGTACAAGAACTCTAAAATGGGACCTGCTTAAACAGCATTAGGAAAAAAGAAAGTATATGGCAACTTGTCACGTGTTCTAGTGAGCTATTGAATGTTGCAGCAAAAATGACTTCTGCTTAAAAGCAAGGGGACAGAAATCTTAGCAATTGCCTTCAGTTGCTAACATGGGAAAAGGATAGAGTCTAACACTGATGGTTAAATAACAGACAGATCTTGCTATGTAGCAGTTATTTGCTAGTCAGGAAGGCTACTAAATCACAGCTTTAATTTAGAAAAAGAGCTGATGTATTTGCATGCACAGTGAAAATAGAGAATCATGTAATAGTGTTGTTACAGAGCTCAGCCCTTCTTTTCTCTGCCCTGTGCTATTTAGCATTTTTCCCGTTTGGCTCATTTGAGAATGAGAACCTGACTTCTCTTCTGGCACTGGAAAGGCAATTGAACGTGCCTGCACAAAGCCCCTTTGTGTGACCCCATCCTCACAGGTCTGAGATGCAGTCCTCTGGTTGCTTATGGACACTGGTGAAAGGAGCAGTGTCTTCTACTGTGTAAAGCTGCTATTGCTGTACAAATAACATAATGATCACAGGAGGAAGTAACTTGGCAGTGGGAATTGGAAGGAAGCTACTGTCGATTGAAGTAAAACTAAAAAATGCTGCTGCTGTTTGGGGTATTTAGCCTAGCTGCAGCCACTCTACTTTTCTCCACCTTTCTGGTCTGCAAAAGCTGGTTGGATTTCTAACAGCAAATAGAGACATTTGTTATATAGCAAAGTTGTCAGCAGCATAGCTCTGCCCACACTGTGCAAGCACCATATATTATGTATATGAGGGAAAGCTATGAAAACGTAAAGAATCTGCATATCCACACTTCATGTACTGTAGGTTCAGTCTTCAAGCTTTAAAGGAGCATCTCCTCAAGGCAAAGCAGGTGAAGCAGGTTGTATTATGCCAATGAGAGGTACATTCTTTAGTGACTGAATCAGAATTGTTAATTGGGTTATACCCAGAGTCCATGAAAAGCTAGGGAAGAGGCAAGCCTTGGGTCAGGTTGAGGGGTACAGAGCCATGAAAAGGCATAACCTTGATATTGATAATGTGTGGCACCTATGAACTAAAGCAGTTGTGACAAATGAATCTGAGTCCTGAACTTTGACACATGCTTGATATAGAGGTTTCTTATCCCCACAGACTTCCTTGTCTCTGGAAATCATTTAAGATTATGATTTGAGAACTATTTCTGATTAATGAAAGGATGACAGTGCCTGCCCATCCAGCTCCTAAGCTCACAGCAAACGTATAATTCAGTTTTGCCATGGCATTGTAGCACTGTAGCTGTGAAAATACAACCTAAAGGTATAAGCAAAGTAAACCGTATAGTAAAATAAGCTACATTTTATTATTAGGTCAGGTGGTATTACTGGGAAAAACAGACCTTTGGGGGAATGTGAACCTCTTAGGGAAAAGTATTGCAAAGGCCTAAAGGAGGACTTATGCACCCAAAAGCATATCTGGTGTTTCCCAATTATATCTGCTGAACTAATAACAAGACATTTCTTGAATTTACAGACTATATCTATTTTGGTGATTAGCTTTTTATCCTGTTTAGTTCTGATCAGCCTCTGTGATGTGGAGCAGCTGGAGCAGTGCATTGCTGCCCCACCTTCAATCTGCCATGGGACAAATATCAGGTGAGTGAATAAATTATGGTGGGGAAGAGAGGCTTTAGTAGGAGTTCTGTTGGTTTTAGTTTTGTTTGTTGCACTCCAACGCTGAGCAAGGACTGGAATAGCTGTGAGGTTGTGGTAAAAGCCTGAAGGAGGAACATTAAGGTAGTGAAAAGCCACTTTGGCATTATCTTTCTCTATTTCTTTTTTTTTGCCTTTAGATAAGGAATAAGCAAAGTGGAGAGGAGGTGCATGTAAAGAAGGAATTTTATCTTGCCTCTTTTTGTTTTAATGTGTCTTTTCTCTTTGCTTGAAATAAATTGACAATTTGGTCAGTGGTTAAACACCTAGCTCTTTCAAGGCTAACTTAAGGCAATAATCCTTGTGTCTAAAGACAAACACACCTGAGTCCCAAATCTTTCTGGCCACATCATGAAGACAGTTCAGAAGTAAAAGTTTTGGAAACGTTCACAAAGTTTACTATGTCTTTCCTGATACTAAACCCCTCTTTATTCTCTGGGGATGCTTTTCCTTTTATTTTTACCTTCTTCCTCAATTACTTATTTCCTTTCTCCTCTAAAAAGAAAGCTGGGTGGAGGGAAAAAAAGTGTAATTGTGTGTGCTCATTAATCCCTGGGACTCTAATTATATGCAGGGCAGGATAATTGTAGTTTGAACTCAAGGCTGGCTGTACAGGTCTCATTGAATTTTAAAATATGTTTCTGACAAATGGTTTTAATTAGATTCAAGTGATGGTGCTGCTATTTTGGGTATGTAATCTTCACGAGCTATTTGTCCATGAAGATTCAAAAGGGAAAAAAAGTTTTTGAACTTGTTTTAAAAGAAGTTTTTATCCCTAGGAAAAGCTGTCCTAAGAGTGGTCAGTGACACACTTTAATTGTGGTGTTTCTTCTCAGTCATGATAATGTCTAATTCAGGAATGCTTAGAAGTGATATTAAACTTGAGTTTTCTTTTACTAGCTCTGAAATCTTTGGCTAATGATTCACATTCATATATTTTAAACTAATGCAGATTTATGGGACTTCAAACACAAAGAGCCATATGCTTCCTCAAGCAGCAGAGCATGGAGTGAATAAGACACTTGAAACACGCTCCCCCAAAGCGCCTGACACATGCTTTCTTGCACAAAAGGAAAAAAATCTGAATGTTAAAATACCATCACAATTTCAGATCCTTAAAGGCTGCAGAGTGCCAAGATCTGATCCACTGCTCAGTGAAATCAGGGAGGACTTTTCTGTTGATTTCAAGTGGTGGTAAAACGAGAAGAGGTGTTTTGCCCAAGCTGAGGAGTGGAGAGTATGTTAAAACAAATCAGCTGAGGAACTTTAGCTTGTGTAATTAAAATTAGTAGAAAATGTGAAGAAATAGTTTAGAAAAAGGCTAGAAGGGCAATTAGTTTTGAAATTGCTCCCTAAATAGCGGGGAAATTTGGAGGTCTCTGAATCTTCTCTGTTCTGTGGATCTTTGGGATCTTTGTCAAAGATGATGCTGTGTCTGTGCAGTTGCCAGCCAGGACCAGAGGCTGTGTTCCTGTGCCTGCCCTTGACCCCTTCTTTGCAGGGCTTCCCTGGCTGCTGATTGCTTTGAGCCACAGAAAGGATTGAGAAAGCAGGAAGGCAATTTTACATTCCCTCCCAGCAGGAATTTGGTGCTAAAAATCTAGCAGCTACATTCTCATTCTCCCTTACTGTAATATTGCAGAAAAGATGGAAGAGGCTTTTTTCTTAAATTACAAATCTGTAGTTGCAGGGGAATAAAGCCTCTGAAGAGAGCAATTTGGTGCTGAGGCAACTTCTTTCTGTCCTCTGCTCAATAGTGATCTATTTTTAGATGGTTATGATAAAATTATGCTCAGCCTCTTTGGTCTTTGCCAGAGGATCAGAGTTGGTTTGAAGACTTTCTGTGTAAGACTGTCGCATCAGCAACGAGCGTGTTTGGTGTCTGAGCTGAGGAATAAGGCAGGGCTGGTAATGGGAGTCCCTAGGTTATTCAATAATCTGCTTTTCCCATGCACACAGAGTTCAGACTGGTAAATCTTGTTATGAATCACCTTCTTGTTTATTTTCCACTCTCCCTGATTAATTCCCCCAAATTCTTCAGTGCTGATAGTCTTAATGGGAGGTTGTTCAGAAGGTCACAATACTTTTCACTAGGCACTTATTCTTTTCCCTTTGCCACCAGGAAGCAAGAAGTGTGATCAGTGGCAGAAAGATTTTCTCATGTGTTTATTTTTTTAAGGTAATGGATATAACTATCCACTTAATGCTTACCTATGACTACAGCAAGCATTAAAACTTGCAGATACATTGATAGGTTTTTATATATATTAAAAAAAAAAATCTTCATTTCCACTTCATAGGTAGGGAGTGGAATAATTTGGTTATGCCATTCTGAAAACATGATTTTTTGGTTGGTTTTTTTTTTTGACTAGTTGAACTGTTTTTAATGACTTGTATCACCTGCGAGAAGAAATAATGAATTTTTACAGCAGAGGGAGCAATAGCACCATTACTGCTCTATTTCTCCTTGGCTGTCAGTTGTGTTACAGCTTTATACAGCAGACGGATAGAAAAACAACAATTATCTAGATGAAATGATGTGGTCTTTTCTGTAGTAAACTTTACCTCCTGATTCTTGTTAACTATTAAAGGGATACTTTGTTTTATAAGAAGCAGAAAAGTTTGCTTAGAGAGTTGCCTTGTGATATAGCCATGTGAGCTGAGCATCAATACTGTTTACACCTGAAAGAGGTTTCCTTTTTCAATTGGTACATTAAAATTATGGTCTTATCAGGAATTTTACATTATAATCAGCATATCTGGCACCTTCCTTTTGAGGCTTGTGGAATGGTTTAAAACCTTTCTGTTTGTGCTACCTGTGGTTAACAAGACCCTTCTGGTGTTGCTATGGAAATTGTGAGGTTACAATATGCACATGCTGGATAAATAGGAGTGGGAGAGGTGATGGTGGTTCAGCATCTCTTTGTTCAACTGAGCATCCCTTAGGCAGGAGGGAGGCAGTCAGAAAAACTAGGAAGTTATTTGGGACAAGGAATCTTAACACAGGATGTCTTAAGATTTCTGCTGGGTGCCATTTGCCTTACAGGCTATTTGTAATACATACATCAGCCTTCCCAGACTGGACTTTCAACCACAGATCAAACAAAAATCAATGCCATTACTGGGAAACCCATTTTCACTAATCCTTTGGGTGTTCACTTGAGAGGGTTTTCTTTTTTTTAATTTTGTATGGTACAATATATTTCCTTACACAAAAAAAGCCTCTTAAAAAGGAGGAGGAGGAAGTGTTTGGCACTGACATGTCAGCTGAAGTTGTTGTGGGAGTTTGCAGTGGCTTCGCACCCCAGTGTAAGGTTTGAACTGGTGCCTCTCCAGGTGCCCAGCTCTGGATGATGCAGCTGAGAACAGAAATGTACTTAAAGGCTAATCTGAATTACAGCTCCTGCACCAACTTTGTTTCAGTGCAAGTGCAGGAAGGGTGTTTCTCCTGTATGCTTTCAGATTTCTAAGCAGACTGGCTCCTGCAACATGTGGTGGCTTATTTAGGGCAGAGATGTGACACATCATGGGATGTGGTTCGGACTGGAGGACTAATCTTAGGTGAAAATGGAGAGGTGAGAAATGTGGCCTGAGAAAAAGAAACAAACAAATTGGGATTTTCCCATCATAAAATGGAAGAAAAAAAGAAACCGTGCAAATCCAGAAGTTTTGTCTAGGGAAATTTTGAAAAACTATTTTTCCTTAAAATGTAATTCTTGGATTGGACTTCCCAGAGACTTCTGCTGAGGCTAAAAACCCTTCCAAACCAGGGACTGTCTGCACATACAGTCTAGATAGTGTGTGGCAAGGTGAGGCTCTGATCTTAGCTTGGTCTCTAGATATTCCAGTAAAAATGAGATATAGGCAAAAAAATGTAGGAGTAGAGCTTTTCTCTGGTGGTCATTGACAATGAATAAATACTGATCTCCAGAGTGCTGTCTTTATGAAACCACTCTTCTTACTAGAAATGCACTTTATGATCTCTTTAGAAGGTTATTAGAGGATTGGGGGGAAAAAAAGGCTCATGGCTCAGATGATACTCTTGCCATTCAAGATGAACTGTCAAAACATTCTCATTTATTGTAACTGACTCATTGAAAAAGCTGAATTGCAAATGTGTAAATGGCTCCTGTTCATAAAATGCTTTAAATGGAATGTCTCTGATTTTGACTTATTTAATTTGGACTTCATGCCATCTTTGCAGCATTGTGTTGGTGGCACTTCTGTTTTCTTGTTAAAGGTTGTTCATCTACAATTGACAGCTTTGTCCTTTCATTATGGTCTCAAGTTATGCCAGGGAAGGTTCAGATGGTATAATAAAGGAAAATTTCTTTCACAGAAAAGAGTGGTAAAGCATTGGAACAGGCTGCCAAGGGAGGTGGTGGAGTCACTGTCCCTGGTGGTATTTAAAATATAGGTAGATGAAGTGCTTTGGGAGATGGTTTAGTGGTTCAGTGGTGTAGGGCTAACAGCTGGACTTGATGATCTACTATGTCTTTTCCAACTTTGATTCTATGATTTCATTTTGACAATCCAGCATTGCCTCCATAAGTGCACGCTGACTTGTTTCGTTCTGGTGTATCATAACACCACCTTGAGAGTGCCATGGAAACATTGCTTTGTCTCCATAATGGTGGTGTTATTACATCATAATGTCTTGAAGCAATTAGTATTGCAATAATATGTTACAAGAAGTATGTGTGATGTGTGCATGGTCTGTGTTGTAGCATTTTTTAGGATTGTACTGAAGTTCGTTTGCAGGTCTTCAAAGAGTGGTAGCTTGTAATAAATGTTTACACACTAATTAGTGTTTGGGTACATTTCAGAAAAAAAAACCCTACTTCCTACCTTGTCATAAGTAATTGCCTTTTTCTGTGTTAATTCAAAGAACTGACTTATTAAAGCTATTTTTAACCTAGAGGATGACCGCAAGGTTGACAATTTATGAACCAATTAAGTCTCCACTTCTCTTTAGTGCTCCTTGAGCATCTCAGAACACTATAAACTGGAACGAGGGCTCCTTGCCACTCCTGTGAGGCAAACGAGTATCACTGTAACCATTTTACAGAAGTATAAGATAGAGGTACAGAGCTGTGAATTGCTCGAAGTTATTCTGCAGATCCATAGCAGAGTTGTTACAAGATCCAGAGATTCCTCTGTGTGTCGAAGAACGTGTGTGCATGCACCCACAGAGTCACTTATAAGTGTGCAAATCACTTGGAGGCTTTATGTATCCACGTATGGTAATATTTAAAATTTTATAGATGGAAAAATACCTTTAAGGAAAACAAAAAAAAATAATCCACATCTTTGTGTTCACGTTCAACGTGTTCCTCCTGACCAGAGCTACCCTGTGTCTCCCTTGTGGACAGCAGAACTGGAAGAGAAGGGTGCAAGACCGAGAGGGAACTTCTGGGGCATGAAGTCTTTCCACCTCCTCACAACTCTGTCTCACAGTGCTGGAGTTTTACAGATCAATCCCCATATTATCTTTTTTTTTTGTCATCTTTTTTGTTTAGATACTTGGCCTTTCATTAAGATGATAGAGAAGAAGATGAGAAAATGAGATTTCTAAAAACATGGGTAGAAAACTGCCAATCGCAGCAAAACAGAAAGCATTGCCCTAAAGAATGAGAAACTACAAATAAGAGTCAAACCCTGCAGCTCTTCCCTGTTTGAAATCTGGAAGAAGGCCAATGGCAATTTTGCTTTAGCTGAGTGTATTTCCAAACTAAGGAAGTGACAGCCCTGGAGCTTGAACTGTCTTTCTGTTGACTTCTATGAAAATTACACTGGGCTCTGAAGAAGTGTGTGTCTTTGGGGGGTGGGCAGTAAGCAATGTCTGTAACGGGTAGGATCAGCTGGGGGTTTCTGAAACCTTTTTATGGATCATTTTCTCAGAGGCTGCAGAAAACATTTTTCCAGAGCAAGGCTTTGGAGTTGACGCCTGTTAGTTGAAAGTTCGCAGCAGATTCTGAGTCAGTAGCTCCTCTGCCTGATGTTAGTGTCTAAAAATGTCCACCCACACTGTTACAGACAAAACTGTAACATAGCAAGGAGGCAGCTCCAGGCCTTGGCAAAGTGTGGCAGATATAGTAATCTCTTTAGGGATTTTTGAAGTTATTTTCATGGTCTTTATAGTGCTTAACTTCTACAGAAACATAACAGCTTGTAGGTGATCTTTCCAGGTAGAGAATTCCCAAGTATCTGTCAGCACCGCTGAGGCAGTGGGGATATTCAGCCCCATTGCACTGGAGGGGTTGGAAGTGTCAGGTTCTATTTTAAGGGCATACTGTTTTGTTAGCATACCATAAAGCACAGAAAGGGTTAATGGGCCTGGAGCAAGAAACTGGCCCTGGCAAGGATGGGAAGTCCATCTAGCTTTCCCTTTCTTTAGGGACATATGTTGGAGTATTTTTCCAGTCCTTTCAAGATTGAGTTTCTTGCGCCTCTAAAATTATCACGGTAAAATCCAATTCAATCTTAAGAATAAACAATTTGTAATACAGGGAATATACCTTTCAATACACTTCATAATGATCTAGAAGATTAATTGAATAATGAGGTGGTGAAACCAAGCAAGAAAGTATGGAGAACCGGGAGGATGTCCAGAGGGATTTCATAAAACTGGATGATTGGGTGATATGAAGGCAAATGAAATACAGTGAAGATAAACACACAGTAATGCATTGGGGAAAATAATTTAAGCTGCTCATGTGCACCGATGAATTCTGAATTAGTGGGAAACTTTTCAAGTGTTATCACGGGTAATGCAAGGTTTAATAACTGATGCAAAAGAATTAATAACTGATGCAAAAGAAAGCAGTGGGGGTGATTCTTTAGTATGAGGTGGAAGGATAATTTTCTGAATAATACCCGTTGCTAAAACACATATAACACAACAAATGTTGATTTTAATTCAAGTAAGAGAAATGCTCCTGACTAAACTTCCTAATATTAATTCGAGTTTCATAATCTAAATGGAAGATGAGTTGTGCTGGTGGTAGTATTTGAACCTGGGATTTTCAGCAATAAAAACATACTGATCAGACTGAAGAGCATTTAGATGAAATCTGGTGTCCTTGATGCTAGAGGAACTTTTGCTTTGAATTTTTCTGGGCCTGGGACTTCGCTATTGACTTACCTGTGGGACTGGACTAGACTTATGACACTTCTGTACACTACTCGCTGAAACTACATGCTGCTGTTGTGCCAGTTTTGCAGATGCATGTATATACACTATATAAGCACAGAAAGCCTACATAGTCTAATAAGTTAGATGAGATAATAGCTGTTGGTAAAGACAAATAAAGAACTTCAATCTTCTTTGCCAAAATTAGTTTTAATTTTGTTCCCCACACTTAAAAAAAACCCCATAGAAGTGTGTGTGAACCCTTCCTTTCCATCTACTGGGGAAGAATAAGCCCAAACATGCACGTATATACACACATATGTAAGGGAAGGACAGCCTTGGCAAGAGACTAAAATAAAAAGATTAAAATGCCATTACATATAAACAAATATGAATTCATGGATTTCAAATGATATTTGACTGCGTGAATGATAATAATGACTGCAGTGTTTACTTCTGTTGCCAAGGAAAGCCGCATATGTTTACAATATTGACATTTGAATCTTAAGTTCATTTGTCATGTTGAGCTGTTCCATTTTATAACTGATGAAGAGATTTATCTTTGAGATAAAAGCTTCTCCTGGCAGAACTTGCAATCGGATATTATATAGCACTAGCAGAACATCAGACTTGGAGCAGGGGGGCTAGATTTTGGGTGTCGCTCCTGTGAGCAAACGTGGAGCACCGTGGTTCAGACTGCCTGCAGTGCCCTGCGGGGAATGTGAGTCTTTTGGGCACCAAATATCCTGTTATAGCTCTGTACTAGCCACTATAAATGGGAATGTGGAATTCATCCCTGTGCAAAGGATCCAGCAAGGCTTCTCATAGGAGCAAAATTCAGCCTGAAGTAGTATGTCATTCAGCTGTAGATGTAAGAATATTTCATTGAACCATAATGAATTTAGCCTTTCCCTGAAGGTAAGAATACACTGTAGTCCTGTTTCAGATAGGTTAATTATTATTTAGAGGGGTAATTGTTCTCTGGAAGGTCACAGTTCACAGCACAAAGAAACCTTGGATTTGAATCTAAGAACCTTACTCCCAATATTTGTTTCTACTTAATATATATTTGTTGTTCTGGCTTTGGCAGTGGAGTGAATATTTCTGACTTTGGCTTCATAGCAGGCTGAGTATTGCTGAGCATGTACTGCATATACGGGCACAGGTTCAGAGTTTTACCAGGAGCCATAACCGTCTCGTGCAGACACCCTCTCTTTGTTTCACTTTCAGGATACTTGACTTGTCTTTAATCACCAAACACTGAAGACAAAATTCTTTGGGGAGAGAAAAACCCACAAAATAGGAGAAAAAAAAGCAACCCAGCCAAAAGTAAACTACCAAACCCATTTTCAGATAGAAAACCAAAATGGCAAATTTTGAAAGAAAATTATTCTGAATTCTTTCTCGCAGAATTGTTTCAGTCAGTTGTACTAAAGCTGTGTTACAGAAAACTTATTAGATGTTAAAACCTGGTATTATCCCAACTCTGCCTTGCACTGAAACAGGGAAAGGTTGCCCAGCCTTCTCTTTCTGGGTACTTGCTTCTTGCTGCTGCCCCAGGCAGCTCTATGTGAGAGATGAAGTCCTGGTGAAATAAGTTTTGCTTTCTCTAATCACCTACAGGATAGTGTAGGAAGGCCTTTGTAGACTTCTCTCAGTCATACTCCAGGTCTGCTGGTAAAAACCAAAACCTGCTCTACCAGAACCAAATAGATTTAAGCTAAATATGCTGGATCTTTGTAGCCAGGTGGTCTGAGTCCTATAGCTTGGACTTTTCGCAGCTCTGGACCGTGAGCTGTCTGTGGAATAAAGTGTGCTACTGGAGCACTGCACAGGTTTGATCTCTTCCAGAAGTTCACCAGAGTACAAGAGCTGACATGACATAGTCAAAGGAAGTAAGATAATTGGTACAGGTGTACAATTTCTAGATTTGTTACATCAGTCACAATGCAGAGAGCTTCCTATTAGCAGGTATCAGTGTTTCTAGAGATTTAGATGACCGCTGAAGACTTACCCCTTGAAAGAGGGCAAGACTTTGGCTCCAGTAGCTGTGAGGCGTTACGTTTTCAAAGATACTCAGAATCATGTATGGTCCTTAGAATTTATAGCACAGCTTCCCTAGAGGGCAATTTTGGAACCTGCCTCTATCAGACTGAAGGGGCTGTAGAAATATCTACCTTGGAGGCAGCTCTTCTACTGCAGAGTATGTGAGCCTTACTGGCTGTCATATAAATGACCTCCCTCTCAGAGCAATTGTCACAGTGGCTAGCAACAACATTGTTTTGAAAATAGTATCTTCAGATGCTGTCTTGCCCCTTCTGCAGAACAGTATAATCTGTGACCTCCCATTTGGTTCTTAATATTATCTCCTATGCTCTCAGCACACCAAATCTGCACTTCTGTGTGAATCTTGGTCCCGTCGCTACTAGAACTAAAGTGCAAATATCAGTGGCAATCTGTACTGAAATCCCAAATTATATGTAGGCTTTCGAGCCTCTCTGTGGCAATGAGGTTTCCCCTTAAGTGTTCTGCTACTGAAGCAGCTCTTGTAGGGTGAAAAACACTCATACCTGCAGTTGTCAGAACTGCATCAGGAATTCCTCATCAGGATTCTCCGGTATGCCATATGCACATTATCCTCCCTGTCTATCTAGGTCTCCTTGTGAACCATGGGAATCCATCCCTGACCTGTTAAAGCTGGAATGTGTAAGATACCTCAAGAAAGATGTGGTGGCAGTAGAGACCCACTTTTTAAGCTTAGAGTTAGGCTGGGCTTTGAGCTGTGTGAGATATGAAGTGTTGCTGCAAGTGCTAGGTCTGTAATTGTTGTGGAGTGGAAGGCAGGCCTTCAGCCCAGGAGCTGGGCTGTGGGGAGAGACAGTGGAGCAGGGAGCACAAGGATGTGGTTGGTTGGATGCATCTTCCTCCTAGCCTAGTTACTAGGCATTGGTTTTAGTCGCATATGCTTCTCTTCTACTCCCAGTATCCCAACACCTTCCATCCCTCATACTTACCAGTAGCAAGCAGTACTGGGAGCAAGCTGGAGTAATGCTCCAAACTTGTGAACCCCTGCTTATAGGCAGCAGAAAAAGGAGACCTGATTTTAGGTGTAAAAGAAAAAGCCAGGACAGTAAGTGGAGAACATTTGGAAGCTACCCAGCCATAGGAGTAAGCCAGGCTGAAAACGTACCTGGGGAGGGAGAGTGTTGGAAGAGGAGATATGCTCAGCAAGACTCTTAAAGCTCTCTAGGGAGAGGTGGTGGAAAGCAGGGAGATACTGAGCTACCATCCCCAGCTCCCGGTGTCAGGAAGAGTTATGACTGCCCCTGAGATGTAGTGGAAAGAACAGCTGTGTGAGCTTGCAGGAGTGTGGGTGAAGACTCAAGCTCACCAAATGACTGGGACATCAGATTTGGCCTCAGTAATTTACTGATTGCAGCCTCTAGTAGCACTGATTTGTTTTAAAATGACAGACAGCACAAACCCCCCCAAATTCCAAACTGCCACAGGGAAACTGCCAAGGGGAATCTCGCGGCAGTTCCTCAGGTGAGGCTCTACAGAGGAGACACCCAGATCGGTTACGTGAGTGATATTGTGGTGTTCATGTAAACACAGCACAACTTGATTAACTGTATTCATGTCAGTAATTCAGGACAGGCCATTCTGGTTACTGGGTGGAGCCTGGTGTGACCATTACAATGTACACTTTGAGTGCTACAGATACTGTAAAGCACTATGCAGGGTGAAGAGCTGCTGGCTACAGTGCCATAAAGATTGCTGGCAGGATTTATGAGGGCTGCACAGTGTACTTTGTGGTAAGGAGCTCTAGGGGATTTTGAAAGGTTGTCAAAGATGACACCACCTGATTCAATAAAAACGCATGAATCATTTGATGTCCTGAGGACACTTTTATTGTGTAGCTGGTTAATTTTAGGTTTACTAAGGCTTCCTAGGAGAATCCAAAGCCTAAATAACAAATTTAGAGATAAAATAATTTTGTTTTCTAACTTTTTATTAAAAAAAAAGATAAACTGAGCTCACATTGGTTTTATTTTTGCACATAATAACACTACTTTTTATGCCAGGAAGAAACTTCTTTCTACACTAATTTATACTGGTGAAATGGAAAACAGGTTAGTATTTATGTCCAACCATGTGTGAAATTAGTATCCTACAAGTGCACTGCAATGAATGCTTGTGGTAATAAAGTAGTAGTCACTGTTTAATTTTAATGCATGCTTCACCTTAAAATTGGTTTTCTTGAATAGCTACTATGTGCATTTACATTCTTCCCCAAACATTTCAATATTTAATACTTCCTTTTTCTGGTCTAGTTCTGTAACACGTTCTGCGCTGGGCAGAACTTTCTGGGGAGGTTAGAGTTCAGGAGCTCCTGGTAAATAAATACTGCTCAGTATTGCTAGGAATCTGGCAAAATTGCAGAATCAGGATTAAATGTTTGCAGGAAACTTAGAATAAAATGTTCCAGCTTAACAGTGCTTAAGACTCATGTTCTTTATGTCCATAAAAGTACAGTGTAGCTTCTGTCTTCTACCCTGCTGTAGCAAATGGGTTCTGGCTGGAGGGTACCACCTTTGTGATTAGATGAGATTATTTTATCACTAGTTAACAGAATTCGTGATCTATTAGCACTTGAAACTTATTTTTAAAATTGTATCCAAGTAGTTACTGGAAGAAAAGGATTTTCAGTTACTACTGACTTTGCAGATTCTTACCTGTAAAGTTAGAGAAAGACCTTTATATTCTTGAATGCATCATCTGTTCCGCTTGCTGCTAATTCAGATTAAGTGGAGTGGCAGATACAGCTCTGTTTCTTATGGAAGATGCACGTTTGTCTGCTGGTGCTAGCAAACTTCTGCATTGCCACAGGGATAAAACTAGTGTAGATTTTTAAAATTGTCTTGCTGATCGATATAATTTTCTTATTGGGTGGTATTTCTGGAGAGGAGTGATGGTTGCTCATCTGTTTGTCCAAGTTTGGGGAAATTGGAAGCAGTGTTGACTCTGGAAGTGGGAGACCTGATGGCAACAGAGTAGATGTTCCCACTTCAGCTTTGATCCAGATGGGTAGGATAACAATAGCAGGGATGATGTTGGGACAAGGGCTTTGGCATGGGATTAGAGCTTGCTCTGTGCCTGCCCATACAGCTGTTCCACATGTGAGCAAATGGTCAAGCTAAGCTATGTGTGTAAATGTGTATGTGGGAGCTGCAAAGCTGACCTTGATGGACGTGTACTGAGTGCAGAAATAATCTTGTGTATATGTGGTCTTTGGAGCATAAGCATATGAAACATGCCTTCTGCCTCCTCCCTCCAGCCCTAGAGGCTTCTCTCCACTCCGTGCTTCTGGGGACTTGCATGTCTTCTGTTGCAGCATTCCTGATAGTGTAGAATGCAGATGGAAACTTCCATCCCTCCTGCCCCGATCCTATTTCAGAGCATAGTAATTTCAACTCTTAATACCTAGACATAGGTCTGAACAGCTCTCTGGGTGTGAGAAATTCTTCTCACATACCCCAGAATGTAACTGCAAATAACTTATTAACTAGGCAGCCTTTGGTGCTTTTAAGATTTATGTTTTCCTGCTCTCCTATTCAGTCTTTCTCTTTGATCCTACCTATTAACAGCCTGTATTTAGACGTTGCTGCGACACCGAAAGGGAGGGACTTTCTGCAGAAATAACGTCCTGCGCAGCACCTTGCAGACTGCAGCTTGTCTGCTGAGCCTGGCAGGATGGCTTTTCTGCCTGTTCCTTTTTCAGTGAGAACCCTTGGTGCCTGTGCTGTGTTTTACAGAGCTTGACTACTGATCCTTTGTGCAGGACACCGATATAGCATGTGCTTCCTTGGAGTACTGTACTGTTTCCAGCAGTGCAACTGTCCTAGACCTTTCAAATAAATATCTCCTGTCTTGGAATGATGAGTTTTACTGATTTCCTGTTCAAATTCTTTTGCCCTCTTCCCATCCTAGAGTTGCCAGCTCATGAGATTTAGCTACAAAGCATTTCAACTCTGATGCCACCTACTGCCATCCCATTGGAAAACTTGACTGCAGCAGAGGCCTTAAATCAAAAGCCACTGTGACAGTTTCTGATCTTTGAGCAGCTTTAGGGGCTGTCACAAATAAAAACATTCATACCTAGTTAAACTAAAGGTGTTTGGTATGGATTGAGGAATTTGTCAAGTAGAGCCACGCAAAAGATTAAAGCTGTGTCTGTCAGTGAAACTAGTGTAGTTTGGCTTACGTAATTCCAAAGGCTGGAGCTTTTTTTCTGCTTTGTTTTTCAAGGAAACTCTAGGTGCCTTCAGCATTATCTCTGAAAGTGAATTATGCATTGCAGAAAGTATTTCATTCTAGATTTAACAGGTCTTCTTTGAACAACAAAAACTATAAACTCGTTGCTAAGCCTTGAACTGAAGTCATGGTGGTTCCTAGTTGTTAATGATACTTTAGAGTGACAGCCCTGTTCTGCTCGCGATGGTAATAAAAATAGCAGCTTGCTTACTGTCTGGGGTTGCACTAGCAGTTGCTGGTATCTGAACATGGTACTCCCTGTCTTGCATTGCCACAGTGTGTGCATGAGAGGTGTGTGCAAAACATGACATGCAGGACTACTGCTTCAATGGTAATGGCATGAAAACAGGGAATATGTTGGGGTGGGGGGAGTTCTCTGGCTGGTGGAGCTGCAAGCACAGAAGAACAAACTTTCTGTGCCTTGCACAGCAGAGATGGGCAAAAATACATAGCTAAGTCTTGATATCCTTTAATGAAACTGCATTAAAAAACCTCCAAACACCTTTAAAAAGCAGAAATTCCCATTTGTTTCAAAGTATGAGTGATCTGGGATCATTCTTGTTCTGATTAAGTTGTTCTGCGAAGAAAAAGATTGTTTGTTTTCAGAAGATATCAGTATTTTATATGGTTAAATTGAAGTGCCTTAACTGATTTAATCATTAACCAGGAAACCTGTGTAGGTATCAGGATGGCAGTTCAGCTAGGTGAACTGCTCTTCCACCCTCAGCATTTCCTAGTGTGTTTGATTGCAGGTTATACAGACAAAGGTGTTTTCTGTAGCCTACATAATTTCTAAACTGATGCTGCAGGCCACGCCTGCAGGGTTCCTAATGAAAGGGGAATATAAATTTCTCTGTCATTGACAACATTAATTCCCTTTGGATGATGCTAAACTTTCCCTGCTTAAGGGTAACTCCTGTCTAGTTTCTAAGGATGCTCCTGAAGGAGGAATGCTTTGACTTTAAAACCCACCAGATTACAGCAAATCCTGAACGGATTCAAAGTGCTTCATGAGGAAGCCACATCCTTCCCAAATACTGAGGCTTTAGCCCACACCCACAAATCATCCTGTATGTAAAAGTCTGGTGGAGAATGAGAGTTCAGGAGGGAACCTGGGTTGTGGCTAGTGAATATTCAGATATGAGACCTTGAGATGGATTTTGAAATGATGTAGCTTGCTTAAGACTGGAAGATGGAAGGCTTGTCTGCATCATGGCATGATGTGGAAGAAGGGGTGAAGAGTCACTGAAGAAAGCAAGTGCTTGAAAGACTGCAATCAGGTGCTTGTACTGTGGGAATGCCCTACTGCTGGTAGTCCTGGTATGGAGGTGGTCCAGGCATCCTGGTTGTCCTAAGGAGGTGAATTTGAAGACAGCACAAAGGTCTGCAATGAGCTTTGTCAGTCTGGCTGTAGCTTTTGTGTTGATATTTTCTACAGATAGTTGTGAAATGACCCTTTTTATCCATAAACATAAAAGGAAATGGCTTTAGTTAAAACCAGCTGGTGTTATACTTGGGAAATGGGCAGTAGATCAGAGATCAAAAGAGAAGGGAATAAGGCAACCATGGGAAACTAAATAGATCTCTATTTGATACAGCAATACATCTATAGGATGTTTGCTCTTATTTCTGCAGTCCCTAGGCATGAATTAGGATTTGCTTCTGAATTCTGTGTTAATTCCAGTAGTAAACACTAAGGTCGGAGAAGACATGTCTGGGATCACTGATCAATGCCATTTTGACAGTTAAGTTTCTGCAGGGAAACTTTCAGACCTTTTATCCAGTCAGTTAGCATGCATCCAAATCCAGCCTTCCTCTACACTGTATTCAGAAGAGATCAGATGGAAGAAACTCATGTTCCTCTTTTGTCTAAAATATTCTGGGCTGAAACAGGAAGGGTTCTGCCACTCTCAGCTGCTACCTGACAGATTGAGATCTGATCCACAGTGTCACTTACAACCAGTTGGCTCTGAGATTTCTGCTGTTTGGAGTATTTTCTTTCTTGAGATACACTAGACTGATGCTCAGCTCTTTTGAAGCACTCCAGTGAGTGAGTCCCGCTGTGGTGATCAGGTTCCTAGAGATGTTTTGTCTGTGTCTTCTACAGCTGACATCCTCCCATGCACCCACAGACTCCTTGAAACATCGGAGTTTTCTGGTGGTGAGAGGATTGTGATTGGGCATTACCCCTACAGCATAATAACACTGAGGGCATGGGGATGTGCTGGCTAAAAGACTCCTGGTTTTTAGAGCAGGAGATGCTATTTTGCAGTAAGGACGGGTTGTCCAAGAATGCTACAGCTGGGTGAGTGACTACCCCAGCAATTGCTTTTTCTTTCTAATAGTAGAGGTAGCAAAGATGAACAACTGTGAGGTGTGAGAGTAACACTTCTGGTTTACAATGTTGCTTTGAATGGGCGGAACAGCAACGTTTCTTCTTCAGCAGGATGCTAGTTTTAGAGCTGTTACGTGATTACAGAAGGATGAGGAGCTGTGAGACTTCAAACAGGTGAACAGGAGAAGAAAGTTCCCAAATGGCAAACATGTCTTTCTACCCATCTCTGCTTGTCTGTGCTGAAACCTTGATAGTTCAGGGAATAATATTTAACACCACTGCTAAAAAGGTACAAACAGGTTTTCCTCACTGTACTCCTTCTGAGACAACAGTTATTGTCCCAAATATTGAAGCTAGAGCTGAGAAATAAAAATCATTTAGCTACCTCAGTCTGACCTGGGACCTGGCTCTCGGCGTTTCAAACTCCTTTTTGGCTCTCTAGTCACCTAGGACCGTGAGGAATACCTGCAACAACGTGCACGTTCACTGATTGTTTCCAAAGTGATCGCGCCCCGCAGCTCAGGAACAACCCCCCCCCGCCCCGAACTCCCCGAGGAAGGAATGCTTTCCCCTGTCACCACGCCGCCGCTCACTTTCTTTACCCGAGTACCTGCCCAGCTGACAGGCGGGCGCTGCGCCGAGCCCCCGCGGTTGTTCATCAGAGGGGAGAGACATGGCAGCGGTGCAGCCCGGTGATGCACATCAGTACGGCTGCGGAGCACGCAGGGGTAGGGAATAAGAACAGCCACCGCCCGCGGGGGTCCCCTGTGCCCGCACCTGTGCCCGGCCCGCCCC